>CM077876.1:729303-797683 GCA_039720435.1 Amazona ochrocephala
TAGGGGCACCATCTGGGGGGGCAATGGGGGCAATGGGGGGTATGGGGCAATGGGGGTAATGGGGCAATGGGGTAATGGGGGTAATGGGGTAATGGGGGCAATGGGGACAATGGGGGTAATGGGGGCAATGGGGGTAATGGGGGGTAATGGGGTGATGGGGGCAATGGGGGGCAATGGGGGGGAATGAGGGCAATGGGGGCAATGGGGGGCACTGGGGGTCAATAGGGGGGTCCATGGGTGCCGGGAGGGGTCCATGGGTGTCAATGGGGCTCCATGGGTGTCAGTGGGGTCCATGGGTGTCAGTGGGGGTCAATGGGTGTCAGTGGGGGTCCATGGGTGTCAGTGGGGGTCCATGGGTGTCAATGGGGATCCATGGGTGTCAATGGGGGTCCATGGTGTCAATGGGGGTCCATGGGTGTCAATGGGGATCCATGGGTGTCAGTGGGGGTCCATGGATGTCAATGGAGGTCCATGGGTGTCTATGGGGGGGTCCATAGGTGTCTATGGGGGGTCCATAGGTGTCTATGGGGGGGTCCATGGGTGCGGGGGGGCCCTTACGCAGGTGGTGAGGACGCTCGCGGCCGCTTTGTCGAAGTGGAAGGAGCGACGCTGCGCATCCCATCCGTGATGAGGGTCAGCACATAGCTGGGACAGAGGGAGGGGATGGCGCCCCATAGCACCCATAGCGCCCCATAGCGTCCATAACGTCCATAGTGCCCATAGTGCCCATAGCACCCCATAGCGCCCATAGCACCCCATAGCGCCCCACAGCGCCCATAGCGCCCATAGTGCCCATAGCGCCCATAGCACCCAATGGTGCCCCATAGCACCCATAGCACCCCATAGCGCCATAGCACCCCATAGCGCCCATAGTGCCCATAGCGCCCATAGCACCCCATAGCGCCCATAGCACCCCATAGCGCCCATAGCGCCCCACAGCGCCCTAGCGCCCCATAGCACCCATAGAGCCCCATAGCACCCAATGGTGCCCCATAGCACCCATAGCACCCCATGACACCCTATAGCATCCATAGCACCCCATAGTACCCATAGCATCCCATAACACCCCATAGTACCCACAGCACCCCAGAGCACCTATGGCACCCATAGCACCCCATAGCGCCCCATATCATCCCATAGCACCCTATGGCACCCCATAGCACCCCAAAGCACCCCTATAGCACCCCATAGTACCCACAGCATCCCATAGCAGCCAAAGCACCCCATAGCATCCTATGGCACTCCATAGCACCCCAGAGCACCCTAAGGCGCCCCTATAGCACCCCATGCACACTATGGCACCATAGTACCCCACAGCTCCCCACAGCACCCCATAGTACCCAGAGCACCCCAGAGCACCCTATGGTACCCAGAGCACCCCATAGCACCCCACAGTACCCAAAGCACCCCATAGCATCCTATGGCACTCCATAGCACCCCATAGCACCCAAGGCGCCCCTATAGCATCCCATAGCACCCTATGGCACCCATAGCACCCCATAGCACCCTATGGCACCCCATAGCACCCTATAGCACCCTATAGCACCCATGGCACCCTATAGCAATCTATGGCACCCATAGCACCCCATAGCACCCTATGGCACCCATAGCATCCTATAGCACCCATGGCACCCCATAGCACCCTATGGCACCCATAGCACCTTATGGCACCCATAGCACCCTATAGCACCCCATGGCACCCATAGCACCCCATAGCACCCATGGCACCCCATAGCACCCTATGGCACCCTATGGCACCCATAGCACCCCATAGCACCCTATGGCACCCCATAGCACCCATAGCACCCCATGGCACCCATGGCATACATCTCCCCGCCCTTCAGCGAGATGACCATCTTGTCATAGGAGATGAAGGCGGCCTGGGCACAGTCCAGAGTCATCTCACCCCCTCCTGAATGCCTGCGGGGGGAGGGGGGGTCAGGGAGGGAGGAAGAGGAGGAGGAAGGGGAGGGGGAAGAGAGGGAGGAAGAGGAGGGGGAGGAGGAAGAGGGGGAGAAGGGGAGGGGAAGAGAGGGAGGAAGAGGAGGGGGAGGAGGAGGGGGAGAGGAAGAAGAGGAGGAGAATGAGGAAGGGAGGATGAAGAGGGGGAGGAAGGGGGAGGAAGGGGAGAGGGAGGGGATGGGGAGGAGGAGGAGGAGGGGAGGGGGAGGAGGGGGGAGGATGAAGAGGGGGAGGGGAAGAAAGGGAGGGGGAGGAGGAAGGGGAGGGGGAGAGGGAGGGTGAAGGGGAGGAAGAGGAGGGGGAGGAAGAGGAGGGGGAGGAAGAGGAGGGGGAGGGGGATGGGGAGGAGGAGGAGGAGGGGGAGGAGGATGAAGAGGGGGAGGGGAGAAAGGGGAGGGGAGGAGGAAGAGGACGGGGAGGAGGAAGAGGAGGAGGAGAGGGAGGGTGAAGGGGAGGAAGAGGAGGGGGAGGAAGAGGAGGGGGAGGAAGAGGAGGGGGAGGAAGAAGGGGGAAGGAGGAAGAGGAGGGGAGGAGGGGAGGGGGAGGAAGAGGAGGGGAGGGGGCCCGGAGGCTCACGCAGGGGAAGACGGTGGTGCCGTTGGTGAGGCTGTTGAGGGCCACCCCATAGGGGGGGACGCTCTGATTGAGGTAGAGCAGGGAATTGACTGCGAAGATCACGACCCCCCTGCGGCAGAGACACAACAGCAGCATCAACGTCAGCAGCAGCATCATCGTCATCATCATCATCGTCATCAGCATCATCATCACCAATGTCAGCATCATCATCATCATCGTCATCATCATCATCATCATCATCATCAGCATCATCATCATCATCATCATCATCGTCATCATCAGCATCGTCATCATCAGCAATGCCAGCATCATCATCATCATCATCAGCGTCATCGCCATCATCAGCATCACCAACACCACCACCCCATCATCATCACCAACATCACCATCACCATCACCACCACATCATCACCATCACCACATCATCATCCTCACCATCAGCATCACCAACACCACCACACCAGCACCATCACCAACATCATCATCACCACCACCACATCATCACCATCACCATCTCCACCACCACATCATCACCATCATCACCATCACATCATCACCATCAGCACTGCATCACCACCATCACCATCAGCATCATCACATCATCACCATCATCATATCATCACCATCATCATCACATCACCATCACCACATCACCATCACCACATCACCATCTCCATCACCACCACACATCATCACCATCACCATCATCACCATCACCACATCATCACCATCTCCATCACCATCATCACTGCACCATCACCATCTCCATCACCACATCATCACCATCACCATCATCATTGCACCATCACCATCACCACATCTTCATCATCACCATCACCACATCATCACCATCACCACATCATCACCATCACCATCATCATTGCACCATCACCATCACCACATCTTCATCATCACCATCACCACATCATCACCATCTCCATCACCACATCTTCACCATCTCCATCACATCATCATTGCACCATCACCATCACCATCACCATCTCCATCACCATCTCCATCTCCATCACCCCCGCGCACCGATGGCTTGGCACGGCCAGCGCCTGGGTGCAGTCGAAGGGCAGGTTGCTGAGGGACAGATGACGGGGTGCACCTTCTGCATGATGTTGAGGGAGATGGCCACGATGCTGCACGTGTCCTGCCGCACCGCCACGCGCCTGCGGGGGGCGCACCGTCACCCCCCCGCCCGCCCCACAGCGGCAATGGGGGGGGGCCGGGGGGTGTCCAACGGCACCGCACCCGGGCCACGTCTGGTTGGGCTCATAGAGGATGAGGAGGGTGGGCTCGTAGTAACCATGGAGGAACTGGAGGTCGATGATGTTGAGGAGCTTCTCGTCAGCTCCCGCACGTCGATGATGTAACTGGGCAGGAAGCTGGACCGCTGCCTGCGGGGGGGACACGGGGGGTCAATGGGGGGGTCAATGGGGGGGTCAATGGGGGGGACAATGGGGGGGACAATGGGTGTCAATGGGGATCCATGGTTGTCAATGGGGATCCATGGGTGTCAATGGGGGTCCATGGGTGTCAATGGGGATCCATGGGAGTCAATGGGCATCCATGGGTGTCAATGGGGATCCCTGGGTGTCAATGGGCTCCATGGGTGTCAATGGGGATCCATGGATGTCAATGGGGGATCCATGGATGTCAATGAGGGTCCATGGGTGTCAATGGGATCCATGGATGTCAATGGGGATCCATGGGTGTCAATGGGGATCCATGGGTGTCAATGGGGATCCATGGGTGTCAATGGGCATCCATGGGAGTCAATGGGGGTCCATGGGTGTCAATGGGGGTCCATGGGTGTCAATGGGCATCCATGGGAGTCAATGGGCATCCATGGGTGTCAATGGGGATCCCTGGGTGTCAATGGGGCTCCATGGGTGTCAATGGGGGTCCATGGGTGTCAATGGGCATCCATGGGTGTCAATGGGGATCCATGGGTGTCAATGGGGATCCATGGGAGTCAATGGGGGTCCATGGGTGTCAATGGGGGATCCATGGATGTCAATGGGGATCCATGGGTGTCAATGGGCATCCATGGGTGTCAATGGGGATCCATGGGTGTCAATGGGGATCCATGGATGTCAATGGGGGTCCATGGGTGTCAATGGGCATCCATGGGTGTCAATGGGATCCATGGGTGTCAATGGGGGTCATGGGTGTCAATGGGGTCCATGGGTGTCAATGGGATCCATGGATGTCAATGGGGATCCATGGGTGTCAATGGGGCTCCATGGTGTCAATGGGGATCCATGGGTGTCAATGGGCATCCATGGTGTCAATGGGGATCCATGGGTGTCAATGGGGATCCATGGGTGTCAATGGGGTCCATGGGTGTCAATGGGCATCCATGGGTGTCAATGGGGATCCATGGATGTCAATGGGGGTCCATGGGTGTCAATGGGGGATCCATGGGTGTCAATGGAGGTCCATGGGTGTCAATGGGTCCATGGATGTCAATGGGGATCCATGGGTGTCAATGGGGGTCCATGGTGTCAATGGGGTTCAGGGGTGTCAATGGGGGTCCATGGGTGTCAATGGGGGTCCATGGATGTCAATGGGGATCCATGGGTGTCAATGGGGTTCAGGGGTGTCAATGGGGGTCCATGGGTGTCAATGGGGTTCAGGGGTGTCAATGGGGGTCCATGGGTGTCAATGGGGTTCAGGGGTGTCAATGGGGCTCCCTGGGTGTCAATGAGGGTCCATGGGTGTCAATGGGGTTCAGGGTGTCAATGGAGGGGTCCATGGGTGTCAATGGGGTTCAGGGGTGTCAATGGGCTCCCTGGGTGTCAATGAGGGTCCATGGGTGTCAATGGGGGTTCAGGGGTGTCAATGGAGGGGTCCATGGGTGTCAATGGGGTTCAGGGTGTCAATGGGGTTCAGGGGTGTCAATGGGGTTCAGGGTGTCAATGGGGTCCATGGGTGTCAATGGGGTTCAGGGGTGTCAATGGGGTTCAGGGGTGTCAATGGGGTTCAGGGTGTCAATGTGGTTCGGGGGTGCCCCGGCAGCACCCATGGGCGCCCACCCCTCGGCCAGCGGCCCCTCGTGCTCGTCGCTGAGCGTGTCCCTGCGGAAGGGCAGCACCACCAGGCGCGTGCCGTAGATGAGCATGGCGGCGCAGCGCCCGTCCGGGTCCACGCGCACCCGCGGGATGTGCACGTTCTGCACGAAGCCGTCCTGGAACGGGGGGGGGGGGAGGCGATGAGGACCAAACACCAACACCAACCCTAACCCGAACCCCTATCCCCATCCCCATCCCTAACCCCTATCCCTACCTCTATCCCTATCCCCAACCACTATCCCTATCCCTAACCCCTATCCCCATCCCCATCCCTAACCCTAACCCCTATCCCCTATCCCTATCCCCAACCCCTATCCCTATACCATCCCTATCCCTATTCCATCCCTATCCCCATCCCTACCCGCATCCCCATCCCTATCCCCATCCCATCCCATCCCCATCCCCATCCACATCCCATCCCTATCCTCATCCCCAACCCATCCCCATCCCTATCCCCATCCCCATCCCCATCCCATCCCCATCCCCATCCCATCCCATCCCATCCCCATCCATCCCCATCCCATCCCATCCCCATCCCCATCCCATCCCATCCCATCCCATCCCCATTCCCATCCCATCCCATCCATCCCCATCCATCCCCACCCCATCCCCATCCCCATCCCACCCCATCCCCATCCCCATCCCATCCCCATCCCACCCCATCCCCATCCCATCCATCCATCCCCATCCCCATCCCATCCCCATCCCCATCCCATCCCATCCCCATCCCATCCCATCCCACCCCCCATTGCTCCTCACCCTCAGCTCGGCTCTCGAAGTAGTGCAGGGAAAGCGTCTTCAGGTCGTGGGTGCCGGGGTCGTACTCAACCACGGAGAGCTGGGGGGGGCGGGGGGGGCACCCAATGGGGGGGGTACCCCAATGGGGGGGTGGTTAAGGGGGGGCACCCCAACGGGGGGGGTCAGGGGGGGCACCTCAATGGGGGGGGTACCCCAATGGGGGGGGTGGTTAAGGGGGGGTTACCCCAATGGGGGGGGGTGGTTAAAGGGGGGTACCCCAATGGGGGGGGTCGGGGGGCCTCACCTTGGCATCCCGGAAGCTGAGCAGCAGCGGCATCCCGCTTGGCGCCCGCCAGCTGCACGCTGGCCATGGACATGACATTGCCAAAGAAGGTGAAGGAGGCGACGAGCTCCAGCTTCTCCCGGTGCCCCCGGCCCTCTGCGGGAATGGGATGGGATGGGATGGGATGGGGATGGGGATGGGATGGGGATGGGGATGGGATGGGGATGGATGGGGATGGGATGGGGATGGGATGGGGATGGGGATGGGATGGGGATGGGGACGGGGATGGGATGGGGATGGGATGCGGATGGGATGGGGATGGGATGGGGATGGGATGGGATGGGATGGGATGGATGGGGATGGGATGGGGATGGGGATGGGATGGGGATGGGATGGGGATGGATGGGATGGGATGGGGATGGATGGGGATGGGATGGGATGGGATGGGGATGGATGGGATGGGATGGGGATGGGGATGGGGATGGGATGGGGATGGGATGGGGATGGGGATGGGGATGGGAGGGGATGGGGATGGGGATGGGGATGGGGATGGGGATGGGATGGGATGGGGATGGGATGGGATGGGATGGGGATGGGGATGGGGATGGATGGGATGGGATGGGATGGGATGGGATGGGATGGATGGGATGGGGATGGGATGGGATGGGATGGGATGGGATGGGATGGGATGGGGATGGGATGGGGATGGGATGGGGATGGGGATGGGGATGGGGATGGGGATGGGATGGGGATGGGATGGGGATGGGGATGGGGATGGGATGGGGATGGGATGGGGATGGGATGGGGATGGGATGGGGATGGGATGGGATGGGATGGGGATGGGGATGGGATGGGGATGGGAGGGGATGGGGATGGGATGGGGATGGATGGGATGGGGATGGGATGGGGGATGGGGATGGGGATGGGGATGGGGATGGGATGGGGATGGATGGGGATGGGGGATGGGGATGGGATGGGGATGGGATGGGGATGGGGATGGGGATGGGGATGGGATGGGGATGGGGATGGGGATGGGGATGGGGATGGGGATGGGGATGGGGATGGGATGGGGATGGGATGGGATGGGATGGGATGGGATGGGGATGGGATGGGATGGGGATGGGGATGGGGATGGGAGGATGGGGGGCACAGGGCAGGTCCCTGGCTCCCGTCCCCCCCATCCACTGCTGCCCTCCCCCTTTGCTGCCCATGGACCACATGGAGTGAGGCCTCCTGCACGGAGCTGCCTGCTCCCCACCCCTGCCCACCCCTGCCTGTGCCAGGCACCCACCCCTGCCCGTCCGATCCCTCCCCATCCCTCATCCCTGCCTGTCCCTTGTCCCCCCCATCCATCCACCTCCCTGCCCATCCCCATCCCCCCTCCTGCCCATCCCCATCCCTCCCATCCCCCATTCCCAGCCCCCCCCCCGACCCCCCCCACTCACCCCCATTCCGCTCCCCCTTCACCAGCGGCTGCAAGAGAAATGGGCCCAGAATGAGCCCATGGAGGGAGCCCCCGGGATGGGGGGGCCGGGGGGGGTCTGTTGGGGGCTATGGGTGATTAAAGGGGCGCTATGGGGCACTATGGGGGGTACTATGGGTCGCTATGTGTGCTATTGGTCACTACGGGTGCTAGGGAGTGCTATGGGTCGCTATGGGGCGCTATGGGTCTCTATGAGTCTCTATGAATACTACGTATCACAATGAGTCTTTATGAGTCCCTACAGATGCTATAGGCCCTATGGGCCCCTATGGATGTCTATGGATGCTATGGATGTCTATGGATGCTATGGGTCTCTATGGATGTCTATGGATGTCTATGGGTCCCCATGTATCCCTATGGGTCTCTATGGGTCTCTCCCTATGTCCCCACCTCGCAGTCGTGCTGCAGCCGGTACACGCTCAGCTGCGAGGTGGATGCTATGGATGTCTATGGATGCTATTGGATGTCTATGGATGCTATGGATGTCTATGGATGTCTATGGATGTCTATGGATGTCTATGGATGTCTATGGATGTCTATGGATGTCTATGGATGTCTATGGATGCTATGGGTCCCTATGGGTCTCTATGGGTCCCTATGGTCCCACCTCGCAGTCGTGCTGCAGCCGGTACACGCTCAGCTGCGAGGAGGATGCTATGGATGTCTATGGATGCTATGGGTCTCTATGGGTCTCTATGTGTCCCTATGGGTCCCTATGGGTCTCTATGGGTCCCTATGGTCCCACCTCGCAGTCGTGCTGCAGCGGTACACGCTCAGCTGCGAGATGGATGCTATGGATGTCTATGGATCTCTATGGGTCTCTATGGGTCTCATTGGGTCCTATGGGTCTCTATGGGTCCCTATGGGTGCTATGGGTCCCACCTCGCAGTCGTGCTGCAGCCGGTACACGCTCAGCTGCGAGGTGGATGCTATGGATGTCTATGTGATGCTATGGATGCTATGGGTGCTATGGGTGTCTATGGATGTCTATGGGTGCTATGGATGTCTATGGGTGCTATGGGTCTCTATGGATGCTATGGGTCCCTATGGGTCTCTATGGGTCTCTATGGGTCTCTATGGGTCCCTATGGGTCCCTATGTATCCCTATGGTCCCACCTCGCAGTCGTGCTGCAGCCGGTACACGCTCAGCTGCGAGGTGGATGCTATGGATGTCTATGGATGTCTATGGATGTCTATGGATGTCTATGGATGCTATGGGTCTCTATGGGTCCCTATGGGTCTCTATGGGTCTCTATGGTCCCACCTCGCAGTCGTGCTGCAGCCGGTACACGCTCAGCTGCGAGGTGGATGCTATGATGTCATGGATGCTATGGATGTCTATGGATGCTATGGGTCTCTATAGATGTCTATGGATGTCTATGGGTCTCTATGGGTCCCTATGGGTCTCTATGGGTCTCTCCCTATGTCCCCACCTTGCAGTCGTGCTGCAGCCGGTACACGCTCAGCTGCAAGGTGGATGCTATGGATGTCTATGGATGCTATGGATGTCTATGGATGTCTATGGATGTCTATGGATGTCTATGGATGTCTATGGATGTCTATGGATGTCTATGGATGTCTATGGATGTCTATGATGCTATGGGTCCCTATGGGTCTCTATGGGTCCCTATGGTCCCACCTCGCAGTCGTGCTGCAGCCGGTACACGCTCAGCTGCGAGGTGGATGCTATGGATGTCTATGGATGCTATGGGTCTCTATGGGTCTCTATGTGTCCCTATGGGTCCCTATGGGTCTCTATGGGTCCCTATGGTCCCACCTCGCAGTCGTGCTGCAGCCGGTACACGCTCAGCTGCGAGATGGATGCTATGGATGTCTATGGATCTCTATGGGTCTCTATGGGTCTCTATGGGTCCCTATGGGTCTCTATGGGTCTCTATGGGTCCCTATGGGTGCTATGGGTCCCACCTCGCAGTCGTGCTGCAGCCGGTACACGCTCAGCTGCGAGGTGGATGCTATGGATGTCTATGGATGCTATGGATGCTATGGGTGCTATGGGTGTCTATGGATGTCTATGGGTGCTATGGATGTCTATGGGTGCTATGGGTCTCTATGGATGCTATGGGTCCCTATGGGTCTCTATGGGTCTCTATGGGTCTCTATGGGTCTCTATGGGTCCCTATGGGTCCTATGGGTCCCTATGGTCCCACCTCGCAGTCGTGCTGCAGCCGGTACACGCTCAGCTGCGAGGTGGATGCTATGGATGTCTATGGATGTCTATGGGTCTCTATGGGTCTCTATGGGTCCCTATGTATCCCTATGGATGCTATGGGTCCCACCTCGCAGTCGTGCTGCAGCCGGTACACGCTCAGCTGCGAGGTGGATGCTATGGATGTCTATGGATGTCTATGGGTCCCTATGGGTCTCTATGGTCTCTATGTATCCCTATGGGTGCTATGGGTCCCACCTCGCAGTCGTGCTGCAGCCGGTACACGCTCAGCTGCGAGGTGGATGCTATGATGTCTATGGATGCTATGGATGTCTATGGATGCTATGGGTCTCTATGGATGTCTATGGATGTCTATGGGTCTCTATGGGTCCCTATGTATCCCTATGGATGCTATGGGTCCCACCTCGCAGTCGTGCTGCAGCCGGTACACGCTCAGCTGCGAGGTGGATGCTATGGATGTCTATGGATGTCTATGGGTCTCTATGGGTCTCTATGGGTCCCTATGGATGCTATGGGTCCCACCTCGCAGTCGTGCTGCAGCCGGTACACGCTCAGCTGCAAGGTGGATGCTATGGATGTCTATGGATGCTATGGATGTCTATGGATGCTATGGGTCTCTATGGATGTCTATGGATGTCTATGGGTCTCTATGGGTCTCTATGGGTCCCTATGTATCTCTATGTCCCCACCTCGCAGTCGTGCTGCAGCCGGTACACGCTCAGCTGCGAGGTCCCGGCCACCACCAGTTCCTCTGCGCGGCGCTGAAGAAGCCGCAGGCGAGGGCGAACTCGATGCCCGTGGGGGGGTGAACCTGCTTGTACACAGCATACATCCTGCGGGGGCTGAGCCGCACAGCACCAGCACTATGGGGTAATGGGGGCAATGGGGTTATGGACACAGCATACATCCTGCGGGGGCTGAGCCGCACAGCACCATCACTATGGGAGTGATGGGCAATGGGGTTATGGACACAGCATACATCCTGCGGGGGCTGAGCCGCACAGCACCAGCACTATGGGGTAATGGGGGCAATGGGGTTATGGACACAGCATACATCCTGCGGGGGCTGAGCCGCACAGCACCAGCACTATGGGCTATGGGGCAATGGGGTTATGGACACAGCATACATCCTGCGGGGGCTGAGCCGCACAGCACCATCACTATGGGGGTAATGGGGGCAATGGGGTTATGGACACAGCATACATCCTGCGGGGGCTGAGCCGCACAGCACCATCACTATGGAGTGATGGGCAATGGGGTTATGGCCACAGCATACATCCTGCGGGGCTGAGCCGCACAGCACCAGCACTATGGGCTATGGGGCTATGGGGCTATGGGGACAATGGGGGTTGGGGGGGCAATGGGGGTAATGGGGGCAATGGGGGCAATGGGGCAATGGGTGCAATGGGGGTAATGGGGGTAATGGGGGTAATGGGGCAATGGGGGCAATGGGGGTAATGGGGGCAATGGGGGCAATGGGGGTAATGGGGGCAATGGGGGCAATGGGGGTAATGGGGGTAATGGGGGCAATGGGGGTAATGGGGCAATGGGGGCAATGGGGGTAATGGGAGGCAATGGGGACAATGGGGGTAATGGGGGTAATGGGGGTAATGGGGGCAATGGGGTCCCATAGCACTCAGTGACCCCCCCGAAGCCCCCCATAAACCACCCTTGTGCCCACTTGCCCCCCCCCCCAGCGCCCCCATTGACCCCCCCCCATCCCCATCCCCGCCCCACGGGTGACCACGTGCACCCCCTACCCCCCACATCAGCCCCCACTGCCCCCCCCAACCCCACTGACCCCCCCCTAACCCCCCCCCCTCACCCCCTCATCGGGCCCCACTGCCCCCCATAGAGCCCCATTGCCCCCCCATCACCCCCGATTACCCCCATAGGGCTCCACTACCCCCCCATTGCCCCCCATAGGGCCCCATTGCCCCTCATAGAGCCCCACTGCCAACAACTGCCCCCCATAGAGCCCCATTGCCCCCCATTGACACCAAGGGCCCCACTGCCCCCCACAGGGCCCCATTGCCAACAACTGCCCCCCATAGGGCCCCATTTCCCCCCCCATTGCCCCCATAGGGCCCCATTGCCAACAACTGCCCCCCACAGGCCCCACTGCCCCCCATAGGGCCCCATTGCCAACAACTGCCCCCCATAGGGCCCCATTCCCCCCACTGCCCCCATAGGGCCCCATTGCCCCCCCACTGCCCCCCATAGGGCCCCCATTCCCCCCCACTGCCCCCGCCCCATTGCCCCCATCTCCCCCCCATCGCCCCCCCCTCACCCTCGCACGCGGCATCCTCCCCGCCAGGAACTCCGGCCGGAACCACCGAGACACCGGAAGTCGGGCTTAGAGCGGCGGCGCGCGGGGCGCGCTGGGCCGCAACCATCGAGAGGGCGGTCCTCCAAGGCCCCCCTGGTCCTCCAAGGCCCCCCTGGGTCCTCCAAGGCCCCCCTGGGTCCTCCAAGGTCCTCCAGGGGCCGCGGGTTCGAACCCGGGTCCACATGGGGGGGGGGGGGGGGAGGAGGAGGTGGGGATCCTGAGCCACATAGAGGGGTTCTGAGCCCCATAGAGAGGATCTGAGCCCCATAGAAGGGTCCTGAGCCCCATAGAAGGGTCCTGAGCCCCATAGAGAGGTCCTGAGCCCCATAGAAGGGTCCTGAGCCCCATAGAGAGGTCCTGAGCCCCATAGAGAGGTTCTGAGCCCCATAGAGAGGTCCTGAGCCCCATAGAAGGGTCCTGAGCCCCATAGAGAGGTCCTGAGCCCATAGAGAGGTCCCTGAGCCCCATAGAAGGGTCCCTGATCCCCATAGAGAGGTCCTGAGCCCATAGAGAGGTCCTGAGCCCATAGAAGGGTCCTGAGCTCCATAGAGAGGTCCTGAGCCCCATAGAGAGGTCCTGAGCCCCACAGAAGGTCCTGAGCCCCATAGAGCTCTGCGGGGCGATGCCTTTATTGGGGTCCTTGGGCTGGGGGGGGGGACGGGGACGACACCAGAGGGGGAGTGGGGTCATGTGGGGTGACACTGAGTGCCCTTGGGCGTCAATGGGTGTCCATGGGTGCCATTGGGTGTCCATGGGTGCCATTGGGTGTCCATGGGTGCCATTGGGTGTCCATGGGTGTCAATGGGTGTCCATGAGTGCCATTGGGTGTCAATGGGTGTCCCTGAGTGTCCATGGCTAGCACTGGGTGCCATTGGGTGCCCATGGGTGTCCATGGGTGTTGATGGGTGTCCATGGGTGCCATTGGTGTCAATGGGTGTCCCTGAGTGTCCATGGCTAGCATTGGGTGCCATTGGGTGCCATTGGGTGTCAATGGGTGTCCATGGGTGTTGATGGGTGTCCATGGGTATCACTTGGTGTCCATGGGTGCCATTGGGGCGCCATTGGGTGCCATTGGGTATCCATGGGTGCCATTGGGTGCCATTGGGTGTCCATGGGTGCCATTGGGCGCCATTGGGTGCCATTGGGTATCCATGGGTGCCATTGGGGTGCCATTGGGTATCCATGGGTGCCATTGGGTATCCATGGGTGCCATTGGGTGTCCATGGGTGCCATTGGGCGCCATTGGGCACCATTGGGTGTCAATGGTGCTATTGGGTGTCCATGGGTGTCATTGGGTGTCCATGGGTGCCATTGGGCATCAATGGGTGTCCATGGGTGCCATTGGGTGTCAATGGTGCCATTGGGTGTCCATGGGTGCCACTGGGTGTCCATGGGTGCCATTGGGCATCAATGGGTGTCCATGGGTGCCATTGGGTGTCCATGGGTGCCATTGGGTGTCCATGAGTGCCATTGGGTGTCAATGGTGTCCCTGAGTGTCCATGGCTAGCATTGGGTGCCATTGGGTGTCAATGGTGTCAATGGGTGTTGATGGGTGTCCATGGGTATCACTTGGTGTCCATGGGTGCCATTGGGTATCCATGGGTGCCATTGGGTATCCATGGGTGCCATTGGGCGTCAATGGGTGTCTATGGGTGCCCTTGGGCGTCAATGGGTGCCCTTGGGTATCCATGGGTGCCATTGGGTGTCCATGAGTGCCATTGGGTGTCAATGGGTGCCCTTGGGTGTCCATGGGTGCCATTGGGTGTCAATGGTGCCATTGGGTGTCCATAGGTGCCCTTGGGTGTCCATGGTGTCGCTGGGTGTCCATGGGTGTCGCTGGGTGTCCATGGGTGTCGCTGGGCGTCCATGAGTGCCATTGGTTGTCACTGGGTGCCATTGGGTGCCCATGGGTGTCCATGGGTGTTGATGGGTGTCCATGGGTGCCATTGGGTGTCAATGGGTGTCCCTGAGTGTCCATGGCTAGCATTGGGTGCCATTGGGTGTCAATGGGTGTCCCTGAGTGTCCATGGCTAGCATTGGGTGCCATTGGGTGTCAATGGGTGTCAATGGGTGTCCATGGGTGCCATTGGGTGTCAATGGGTGTCCCTGAGTGTCCATGGCTAGCACTGGGTGCCATTGGGTGTCAATGGGTGTCCCTGAGTGTCCATGGCTAGCACTGGGTGCCATTGGGTGTCAATGGGTGTCAACAGGTGTCCATGGGTGTTGATGGGTGTCCATGGGTATCACTTGGTGTCCATGGTATCACTTGGTGGCCGTGGGTGTCACTAGGTGTCCATGGGTACCATTGGGTGCCCATGGGTACCATTGGGTGCCCATGGGTACCATTGGGTGTCCATGGGTACCATTGGGTATCCATGGGTGCCATTGGGTATCCATGGGTGCCATTGGGTGCCATTGGGCGCCCATGGGTGCCATCACAGGGCGATGCTGTCCTCGTAGAGCGCCAGCAGCAGCAGCGTCCCCCAGCCCAGCGCCAGCCCCAGGCTCTGCACCCCCAGCAGCACCCATGGGTGCGGGTCCTGCAGCGCCACAGCGCCGGCACCTGCGGGGGGGGACGGGGTCAGAGCACCCATAGAGCACCCATAGAGCACCATAGAGCACCCATAGCACCCACAGAGCACCCATAGAGCACCCACAGAGCACCCATAGAGCACCCACAGAGCACCCATAGAGCACCCATAGAGCACCCATAGAGCACCATAGAGCACCCACAGAGCACCCATAGCACCCATAGAGCACCCATAGAGCACCCATAGAGCACCCATAGAGCACCCACAGAGCACCCATAGAGCACCCATAGAGCACCCACAGAGCACCCACAGAGCACCCATAGAGCACCCATAGAGCACCCACGGAGCACCCATAGAGCACCCATAGAGCACCCACAGAGCACCCACAGAGCACCCACAGAGCACCCACAGAGCACCCATAGAGCACCCATAGAGCACCCATAGAGCACCCACAGAGCACCCACAGAGCACCCATAGAGCACCCATAGAGCACCCATAGAGCACCCACAGAGCACCCATAGAGCACCCACAGAGCACCCACAGAGCACCCATAGCACCCACAGCACCCACAGAGCACCATGGCACCCCCATGGCACCCACAGAGCAGCCAGGGCCTCCCTACAGCACCCGCATGGCACCCATAGCACCCATAACCCCCCCAGCCCCTATAGGCCCCTATGAGCCCCTATAGCCCCCATAACCTCCTCTATGCCCCTATACCCCCCATAGCCCCCCCATATCCCACTGGATCCCCCAGAGCCTGTTATATCCATCAGATCCCACTTCATCCCATTGCATCCGGCTCTATCCCACTGTATCCAATGCCTGTTCTATCCCGCTCTATCCCATTCTATCCCACTCTATCCCATTCTATCCCGCTCTATCCCATTCTATCCCACTCTATCCCATTCTATCCCGCTCTATCCCATTCTATCCCACTCTATCCCATTCTATCCCGCTCTATCCCATTCTATCCCACTCTATCCCATTCTATCCCACTCTATCCCATTCTATCCCGCTCTATCCCATTCTATCCCGCTCTATCCCATTCTATCCCACTCTATCCCATTCTATCCCGCTCTATCTCACTGTATCCCTATGCCTGTTCTATCCCGCTCTATCCCATTCTATCTCGCTCTATCCATTCTATCCGCTCTATCCCATTCTATCCCGTTCTATCCCATTACATCCCGCTCTATCTCACTGTATCCCTATGCCTGTTCTATCCCGCTCTATCCCATTCTATCTCGCTCTATCCCATTCTATCCCGTTCTATCCCATTACATCCCGCTCTATCCCATTCTATCCCAGTCTATCCCATTCTATCCCGCTCTATCCCATTACATCCCGCTCAGCTCTATCCCATTCTATCCCACTCTATCCCATTCTATCCCACTCTATCCCATTCTATCCCGCTCTATCCCATTCTATCCCGCTCTATCCATCTATCCCTCTATCCCATTCTATCCCACTCTATCCCATTCTATCCCGCTCTATCCCATTCTATCCCGCTCTATCCCATTCTATCCACTCTATCCCATTCTATCCCGCTCTATCCCACTGTATCCCGATGCCGTTCTATCCCACTCTATCCCATTCTATCCCACTCTATCCCATTCTATCCCGCTCTATCCCTTCTATCCCGCTCTATCCCCCGATCCCTGTATCCCGATGCCTTTCTCTCCTGCTCTATCCCATTCTAACCTGCTCTATCGCATCCTATCGCTGTCACTATCCCACCCTATTGTGATACATCCCATTCTATCCCACCCTATTGCGATACATCCCATTCTATCCCACCCTATTGCGATACATCCCATTCTATCCCACCCTGTTGCGATACATCCCATTCTATCCCACCCTATTGCGATACATCCCATTCTATCCCACCCTATTGCGATACATCCCATTCTATCCCACCCTATTGCGATATATCCCATTCTATCCACCCTATTGCGATACATCCCATTCTATCCCACCCTGTTGTGATATATCCCATTCTATCCCACCCTATTGCGATACATCCATTCTATCCCACCCTGTTGCGATATATCCCATTCTATCCCACCCTGTTGCGATATATCCCATTCTATCCCACCCTGTCGCGATACATCCCATTCTATCCCACCCTGTTGCGATATATCCATTCTATCCACTCTATTGTAATATATCCATTCTATCCCACCCTGTTGCGATATATCCCATTCTATCCACCCTATTGCGATATATCCCATTCTATCCCACCCTATTGCGATACATCCCATTCTATCCCACCCTATTGCGATACATCCCTTTCCCATCTCACTCTATCCCGCCCTATCGCTTTCTATCGCGATATATCCCTTCTATTCCTGTCTATCCCACCCAACTGCAATATATCCCATTCTATCCTGCCCTATCTCTCCATATCCCATATATTGTGACATATCCCATTCCATCCCACTCCATCCCATCCTATCCCATTCTATCCTGCTCTCTTTATATCCTACATACAGCAATACATCCCATTCTATCCGGCTCTATCCTGCCCTATGTCCCATATATCGCAATATATCCCATTCTATCCCATTCCATTCCACTCTATCCTATTCCATCCCATTCTGTTCCATTCCATCCCGCTCCCTATCGCATTCTCCATCCCACTCTCCATCCGCTCTCTATCCCGTTCTATCCCGCTCCATATCCCACTCTCCATCCCACTCTATATCCCTATATCCCACTCTCCATCCCGCTCTATATCCCCTATACCCCACTCTCCATCCCGCTCTATATCCCCTATATCCCGCTCTCCATCCCGCTCTATATCCCTATATCCCGCTCCCATCCCGCTCTATATCCCCTATATCCCACTCTCCATCCGCTCTATATCCCCTATATCCCACTCTCCATCCCGCTCTATATCCCCTATATCCCGCTCTCCATCCACTCTATATCCCCTATATCCCGCTCTCCATCCCGCTCTATATCCCCTATATCCCACTCTCCATCCCGCTTCTCTATCCCCTATATCCTGCTCCCCATCCCACTCCCTATCCCATTCTCCCTATCCCGCTCCATATTCCTCTATATCCCACTCTCCATCCCGCTCTATATCCCCTATATCCCGCTCTCCATCCCACTCTATATCCCCTATATCCCACTCTCCATCCCGCTCTATATCCCCTATATCCCGCTCTCCATCCCACTCTATATCCCCTATATCCCACTCTCCATCCCGCTCTAATCCCCTATATCCCACTCTCCATCCCGCTCTATATCCCCTATATCCCGCTCTCATCCCGCTCTATATCCCCTATATCCCATTCTCCATCCACTCCATATCTCCTATATCCCACTCTCCATCCCGCTCTATATTCCCCTATATCCACTCTCCATCCCGCTCTATATCCCCTATATCCTGCTCCCATCCCACTCCCTATCCCATTCTCCCTATCCGCTCCATATTCTCTATATCCCACTCTCCATCCCGCTCTATATCCCCTATATCCCACTCTCCATCCCGCTCTAATCCCCTATATCCCACTCTCCATCTCCGCTCTCTATCCCCTATATCCTGCTCCCCATCCCACTCCCTATCCCATTCTCCCTATCCCGCTCCATATTCCTCTATATCCCACTCTCCATCCCGCTCTATATCCCCTATATCCCACTCTCCATCCCGCTCTATATCCCCTATATCCCGCTCTCCATCCCACTCCATATCTCCTATATCCCACTCTCCATCCCGCTCCATATTCCTCTATATCCCACTCTCCATCCCGCTCTATATCCCCTATATCCCACTCTCCGTCCGCTCTATATCCCCTAATATCCCACTCTCCATCCGCTCTATATCCCCTATATCCCTCTCATCCCGCTCTATATCCCTATATCCCGCTCTCCATCCCGCTCTATTCCCCTATATCCCACTCTCCATCCCGCTCTATATCCCCTATATCCCGCTCTCCATCCCGCTCTATATCCCCTATATCCCGCTCTCCATCCGCTCTATATCCCCTATATCCCACTCTCATCCCGCTCTATATCCCCTATATCCCATTCTCCATCCCACTCTATATCCCCTATATCCCACTCTCCATCCCGCTCTATATCCCCTATATCCCACTCTCCATCCCGCTCTATATCCCCTATATCCCACTCTCCATCCCCGCTCTATATCCCCTATATCCTGCTCCCCATCCCACTCCCTATCCCATTCTCCCTATCCCGCTCCATATCCACGCTCTATCCCGCTCCCATCCCGCTCCCCCATCCCTCTCTCTCCCGCCCTCCATATCCCGCCCCCCCCCCCCCCCCGCTCCCTACGGCGCCCCCTGCCGGCCGCTCACCAGGTCCGCCAGGCTCAGGTACAGGAGCGTCCCCGCCGCCGCCGCCTGCACCCACAGCCCCGCCCCGCCCCCGCCGAGCGCGAGCCCCGCCCACAGCCCGGGCAGCGCCGGGAGCGCGCCCGCCACGCGGCAGGCACAGCGCGCGCCGCCCGCGCCGCGCCCGACGGCGCATGCGCCAGCACCGCCGCGTCCCCTGGCGGGAGAAGATTGGGGGGGGGGGGGGGGGGGGGGCAGCGCGGGGTGAGCGAGGGCGCCCCCCTGCCGGAGGGGAGGGCACCGCAGCGCTACCGGGTGGGGGGGGGAGGCACCCCCCGCACCCCCGGCTCTCACCCTATTGGCCCCCACCGTGCACCCCCCCATGAACCCCAAAAGCACCCCCACATCCACAGCCCCCCATGCACCCCATTCACACCCCATTCACTCTCATTCACCCCCAATGATCCCCATTGACCCCCATTCACCTCCCCATTGACCCCCATTCACCCCCATTGACTCCCGTTCACTACTCCACTGTCCCCCATTGATCCCCAATCATTGATCCCTGTTGCCCCCCATTGATCCCCGTTCACACCCATTCACTCCCATTGGTCCCCATGATCCCCATCCAGTGATCCCCATTCATTGATCCCCGTTGCCCCCCATTGATCCCCATCCATTGATCCCCATTCATTCCCATTGCCCCCCATTGATTCCCATTCACTCCCATTGCCCCCCACTGATCCCCATCCATTGATCCCCATTCACTCCCCATTCACCCCCATTGATCCCCATTCACTCCATTGCCCCCATTCACTCCCATTACACCCCCATTGATCCCATCCATTGATCCCCATTCAGACCCATTGCCCCCCATTGATCCCCATTCACTCCCATTGCCCCCCATTGATCCCCATTGCCCCCATTGATCCCCATTCCCCCATTTATCCCTATGATTGATCCCCATTCACTCCCATTCCCCCCATTGATCCCCATTCATTGATCCCCATTCATTGATCCCCATTGCCCCCCATTGATCCCCATTTCCCCCATTGATCCCCATCCATTGACCCCCATCCATTGATAACCCGTTCATTGCCTCCCATTGATCCCCACTGATCCCCATTCCCCCCATTCCCCCCCCATTGATCCCCATCCATTGATCCCCATTGCCCCCATTGATCCCCATTTCCCCCATTGATCCCCATCCATTGACCCCCACCCATTGATACCCATTCATTGCCTCCCATTGATCCCCACTGATCCCCATTCCCCCCATTCCCCCCCATTGATCCCCATCCATTGATCCCCATTCACCTCCATTGATCTCCATTCACTCCCATTGCCCCCCATTGATCCCCATCCATTGATCCCTGCTCATTGCCTCCCATTGATCCCCATTCATTGATCCCCATTCACCCCCATTGATCTCCATTCACTCCCACTGCCCCCCATTGATCCCCATCCATTGCCCCCCATCCATTGCCCCCCATCCATTGCCCCCCATTGATCCCCCCCCCCCCCCCTCACCGAGCGCGTGCGGGAGCTCGTGCAGGAGCAGCCCCGCCCCCGCCGCCGCCCCCGCCTGCCACGAGACCGCGAAGGCGGCGCCGAGCGCGAGACCGTCCGCGAGGCTGTGGGCGGCGGCGCCCAGTGACGTCATCACCGGAGCACCCACCGGCCTGGGGGGGGGGGGGGGGGGGAACGGGGGGAACGACACCGGGGGTCACCTGAGGTCATGGGGGGGGAGCATCGGAGGGGGGGCACGGGGAGGGGTCACCTGAGGTCATGGGGGGCACCGGAGGGGGGCACGGGAAGGGGTCACCTGAGGTCATGGGGGGGACTGGAGGGGGGCACGGGGAGGGGTCACCTGAGGTCATTGGGGGGGGTCACAACGGGGGGGGCATTCAGTGTAATGTGGGGGGGGTCACAACAGGGGGGGTCACTCGAGGTCACGGGGAGGTGACGGGGGGGTCATCAAGGACATTGGGGGGCAGAGATAAGGGGGGGTCATCTGAGGTCACGGGGGTCACACGAGAGACACGGGGCGGGGGCGCTGTTGGTCACGGGGGGGGGGGCGGTCCCTCTGGGTCCCCTTCCGGCCCCCCCCCCCCGCCCCCCCCAGCAGCAGCGCGGCGCCATTGCAGCGCTCAGGGCCCAGTGGCCTAATGGATAAGGCATCAGCCTCCGGAGCTGGGGAGTGTGGGTTCGAGTCCCCACCTGGGTCGGGTCCATTTTGCTTGGTGGGGGGGGGGGGGGGATGTGGGGCAATGGGGGGTGATGTGGGGCAATGGGGGGGTGATGTGGGGCTCGATGTGGGGCAATGGGGGGGTGATGTGGGGCTCGGGGCCTTACTCCTGCTCTGCAGCTCCTCCGTACTCTGGTCCAGGTTGGTGCCGTCCTCCTCCACCTGGGGGGGGTGTGGGGGGGGGGGCTGTGGGTCTCTGCCCCATAGATTTGGTGCCTTATGTCCCCCAGCCCCACATCACCACGGCTGCCCCCCCCAGCTCCTCGGGGGGCACCAGAGAGCCCCCCCCATCTCCTCCCCCATCCCCCCCCACCTCCTCGGGGAGCAGCAGAGCCCCCCCCATCTCCTCCCTCCCATCTTCCCCCTCCTCCCCCACCCCCCCCATCTCCTCCCTCCATCTCCCCCCCCACCCCCCCATCTCCTCCCCCCCCACCCCCCTCCCGCCCCCCCACCTCCTCGGGGGGCAGCAGGCCCCCCCCAGCCTCTCCAGCACGAAGGCCCGTAGATGCCCCCCAGCACCACCATCAGCCTCCAATGGGGCTCCGCCCCCTCCTCGTGCTCCGCCCCCGAGGCTCCGCCCCCTCCGTGCTCGTGCAGCCCCAGCGCCTGGGGGGGGGGGGGACAGCGTGGGAACACAGCCCCATGGGGGCCTCATTGTGACCTCCCCCCCCCCCCCCCGTGTCCCTGTGCCCCACGTTGGGTTTATCATGGGGCCCCGCCAGGTCAACGTATCCCATACCCCATACCCCCATATCCCATACCCCATATCCCATACCCCATACCCCACATCCCTATCCATACCCATATCCCATATCCCATACCCATATCCCATACCCACATCCCATATCCCATACCTCTATCCCATATCCCATATCCCATACCCCATATCCATACCCCATATCCCATATCCCAAACCCCATATCCCATATCCATACCCACACCCCATATCCCATACCCCATATACCACACCCCATATCCCATACCCCATATCCATATCCCATACCCCATATCTCATACCCCATATCCCAATATCCCAACCCCATATCCCATATCCCATATCCATACCCCATATCCCATATTCCATATCCCACACCCCACACCCCATATCCCACACCCCATATCCATACCCCATATCCCATATCCCATATCCCATACCCCATATCCCATATCCCACACCCCATATCCCATATCCCATACCCCATATCCCATATCCCATATCTCATACCCCATACCCCATATCCCATACCCCATACCCCATATGCCATATCCCATATCCCATACCCAAACCCCATATCCCATACCCCCATATCCCATATCCATATCCCAAACCCCAATCCCATACCCCATATACCCCAAACCCTAACCCCATAGCCATATCCCAACCCCATATCCATATCCATACCCATATACCCATATCCCATACCCATACCCCATATCCCATATCCCACACCCCATATCCCATATCCCTACCCCATATCCCATATCCCATACCCCATACCCCATATCCCATACTCCATATCCCATACCCCATACCCCCTATCCATTCCCATATCCCATACCCCACATCCTATATCCTGTTCCCATCCCATCCCCATTCCCATATCCCACATCCCATACCCCATCCCGTTCCCATTCCCATACCCACATCCCATATCCCGTTCCCACTCCCGTTCCCATCCCCATACCCCATTCCCGTTCCCATTCCCACATCCCACATCCCGTATCCCACATCCCATATCCCGTTCCCACTCCGTTCCATCCCATACCCCATTCCCGTTCCCATTCCCACATCCACATCCCGTATCCCACATCCCATATCCGTTCCCATTCCCACATCCACATCCATATCCGTTCCCCATTCCCATTCCCATCCCATTCCCCATCCCCATACCCCATTCCCGTTCCCATCCCCATACCCCATTCCGTTCCCATTCCCACATCCCACATCCATATCCCACATCCATATCCCTTCCCATTCCTATTCCCATCCCCATACCCCATCCCATCCCCATACCCCATTCCCATCCCCATTCCCGTTCCATTCCCACATCCCACATCCCACATCCCGTATCCCACATCCCATACCGTTCCATTCCATTCCCATCCCCATACCCCATTCCCGTTCCCATACCCATACCCCATTCCCGTTCCCATTCCCACATCCCACATCCCATATCCCACATCCCATATCCCTTTCCCATTCCTATTCCCATCCCCATTACCCCATTCCCTATCCCCATTCCCATTCCCGTTCCCATCCACCTGCGGCAGGAGGTGCAGGATCCCGTCCCGCTGAGGGCCCCCGCCGCCCCCCCCAGCAGCAGCGGCCGCAGCCACCGCCACATCCCGGCCGCCAGGGGGCAGCGCAGCAGCAGCAGCGCCAGGAGCGGCGCCAGCGCCAGCACCAGCCCCGCGGCGGAGCCCACGGCGAACCCTGGGGACGGAGCGGCGCGGGGCGCCGGGGGTGGCTGCGGTGCCTGTGGTGCTCTATGGTACCCTATGGTACCCTATGGTACCCTATGGTACCCTATGGTGCTCTATGGTACCTATGGTACCCTATGGTACCTATGGTACCCTATGGTGCTCTATGGTACCCTATGGTACCTATGGTACCCTATGGTGCTCTATGGTACCCTATGGTACCTATGGTACCCTATGGTACTCTATGGTACCCTATGGTGCTCTATGGTACTCTATGGTACCCTATGGTACCCTATGGTACCCTATGGTGCTCTATGGTACCCTATGGTACCCTATGGTACCTATGGTACCCTATGGTGCTCTATGGTACCCTATGGTACCTATGGTACCCTATGGTGCTCTATGGTACCCTATGGTACCTATGGTACCCTATGGTACTCTATGGTACCCTATGGGTGCTCTATGGTACTCTATGGTACCCTATGGTACCCTATGGTACCTATGGTGCTCTATGGTACCCTATGGTACCCTATGGTACCTATGGTGCTCTATGGTACCCTATGGTACCCTATGGTGCTCTATGGTACCCTATGGTGCTCTATGGTACCCTATGGTACTCTATGGTACCTATGGTGCTCTATGGTACCCTATGGTACCCTATGGTGCCTGTGGTACTCTATGGTACCCTATGGTGCTCTATGGTACCCTATGGTGCTCTATGGTACCCTATGGTAGCTATGGTACTCTATGGTACCCTATGATGCCTATGGTGCTCTATGGTACCCTATGGTACTCTATGGTACTCTATGGTACCCTATGGTGCCTATGGTACTCTATGGTACCCTATGGTACTCTATGGTACCCTATGGTGCTCTATGGTACCCTATGGTACCCTATGGTGCCTGTGGTACTCTATGGTACCCTATGGTGCTCTATGGTACCCTATGGTAGCTATGGTACTCTATGGTACCCTATGATGCCTATGGTGCTCTATGGTACCCTATGGTACTCTATGGTACTCTATGGTACCCTATGGTGCCTATGGTACCCTATGGTACTCTATGGTACCCTATGGTACTCTATGGTACCCTATGGTAGCTATGGTACCCTATGGTACTCTACGGTACTCTATGGTACCCTATGGTGCCTATGGTGCTCTATGGTACCCTATGGTACCCTATGGTGCCTGTGGTACTCTATGGTACCCTATGGTACTCTATGGTACCCTATGGTACCCTATGGTACTCTATGGTACCCTATGGTGCCTATGGTGCTCTATGGTACCCTATGGTGCCTATGGTGCTCTATGGTACCCTCTGGTGCCTGTGGTACTCTATGGTACCCTATGGTACTCTATGGTACTCTATGGTACCCTGTGGTACTCTATGGTACTCTCTGGTACCTATAGCACCTATGGTGCCTGTGGTACTCTATGGTGCCTATGTTACCCTATGGTACTCTATGGTACCTATAGCACCTATGGTGCCCTATGGTACTCTATGGCGCCTATGGTGCCTATGGTACTCTATGGTGCCTATGGTAGCTATGATACCTATGGTACCCTAAGGTACCTATGGCATCTATGGTACCTATAGCACCTATGGCACCTATGGTACCCTATGGTGCCTATGGCATCTATGGTACCTATAGCACCTATGGCACCTATGGTACCCTATGGTGCCTATGGCATCTATGGTACCTATAGCACCTATGGCACCCTATGGTACCTATGGTACCTATGGTACCCTACAGCACCCAATGGTACCATATAGCACCCAACGGTACCCTATGGCACCCCATAGCACCCAACCAAGCCCACCATGTACGCTAGGACACCCAGTGGTACCCAATGGGCCAAATGGCACCCAACGGCACCCAACAGGGACACCCCAGCACCCACTGAGGACGCCCCGCCACCACCAGCACCCAATGGAACCCAGTGGAGCCCAACAAGACCCAAAGCGACCCCATGGCACCCAATGGGACCCAATATGACCCAATGGCACCCAATGGGACCCAACAGAACCCAGTGGCACCCAATGGGACCCAACAGGACCCAACAGCACCCAATGGGACCCAACAGCACCCAATGCGACCCAATAGCACCCAACGGCACCCAATGGCACCCAATGCGACCCAACAGCACCCAACGGCACCCAATGGGACCCAATATGACCCAATGGCACCCAATGGGACCCAACAGAACCCAGTGGCACCCAATGGGACCCAACAGGACCCAACAGCACCCAATGGGACCCAACAGCACCCAATGCGACCCAATAGCACCCAACGGCACCCAATGGCACCCAATGCGACCCAACAGCACCCAACGGCACCCAATGGGACCCAATGACACCCAATGGGACCCAATGACACCCAACAGGACCCAACAGCACCCAATGGGACCCAACAGCACCCAATGGCACCCAATGGGACCCAATGCGACCCAACAGCACCCAACGGCACCCAATGCGACCCACCAGCACCCAATGGCACCCAATGGGACCCAATGACACCCAATGGGACCCAATGACACCCAATGGGACCCAACAGCACCCAATGGCACCCAACGCGACGCAACAGCACCCAGTGGCACCCAGTGGGACCCAATGACACCCAATGGGACCCAACAGCACCCAATGGCACCCAATGGGACCCAATGACACCCAACGGGACCCAACAGCACCCAATGGCACCCAATGCGACCCAACAGCACCCAATGGCACCCAATGACACCCAATGGCACCCACCCACACCCAGCAGCCCCCCGCCGGCGCCCGCACTCACTCTGCGCGGTGCTGAGCTGATCCCGGGGGCCGGGGGCCGCGGTGCCATTGGCGGTGGGGCCCGGGGTGGGGTCTCCATGGCGGGGGATGGGGTCGGGGGGGGCCCGGGGGTCCCCGAGCTGGGACAGCTCCAGGAGCGCCTCGGGGGGGGGGTGGCTCACCTGGGGGGGGGGGGGCTCAGTGTGGGGATGGAGACCCCCCCCCAAGGGGCCCCGGTACCCCTATGGGGCACCCTGAGCCCCCTATAGGG
Source organism: Amazona ochrocephala (assembly GCA_039720435.1). Classification (NCBI taxonomy): domain Eukaryota; kingdom Metazoa; phylum Chordata; class Aves; order Psittaciformes; family Psittacidae; genus Amazona; species Amazona ochrocephala. The sequence goes on from CM077876.1 coordinate 756,483, forward strand.
CACCCTGACCCCCCCCCAAGGGTCCCATGTACCCCTATAGGGCACCCTGACCCCCCCAAGGAGCCCATGTACCCCTATAGGGCACCCTGACCCCCCCCAAGGGTCCCATGTACCCCTATAGGGCACCCTGACCCCCCCAAGGAGCCCCGGTACCCCTATGGGGCACCCTGAGCCCCCTATAGGGCACCCTGACCCCCCCCAAGGAGCCCCAGTACCCCTATGGGGCACCCTGAGCCCCCTATAGGGCACCCTGACCCCCCCCCAAGGAGCCCATGTACCCCTATGGGGCACCCTGACCCCCCCTTAAGGGGCCCAAACCCTCCTATAGGGCACCCAGACCCACTCCATTGACCCCCAAGACCAATGACCCCCCCCATAGGCACCCCAATGTGACCCTAAGGGCACCCTGACCCCCCCCCACCCCCCCCCCGGACGCCCCTCACCGTGGCCCAGGGCAGCGCCTTGGGGGGTCCATCAGCGGTGCCATTGGAGGTCCCATAGGTCTGGGGAGGTGCGGGGGGGTCAATGGGGTCGGGGGGGTGGGGGGGGAAGGGGGGGCTTGGGGGTGATGGGGGGGTCAAAGTGTTGGGGGGGGCTGAGCATTGGGGGGGGGCAGGGGCCTGGGGGGGGCAATGGCACTGAGGGACAGTGGGGGGAGCAGGGGGGGCCATGGGGTGCCCCAGGACCCACAGAGTCACACACGAGACCATGGGGTGCCGGGGGGGGGGGGGGTCCATGCCCCACTGCACAGCGCCATAGTGTGCCATATATGGGGGTACAGCGCCATATATGGGGGCACACAGTGCCATAGTGTGCCATATATGGGGGTACAGCGCCATAGTGTGCCATATATGGGGGTACAGCGCCATAGTGTGCCATATATGGGGACATACGGTGCCATAGTGTGCCATATATGGGGGTACAGCGCCATATATGGGGGCACACAGTGCCATAGTGTGCCATATATGGGGGTACAGCGCCATATATGGGGGCACACAGTGCCATAGTGTGCCATATATGGGGACACACAGTGCCATAGTGTGCCATATATGGGGGTACAGCGCCATAGAGTGCCATATATGGGTCACACAGTGCCATAGTGTGCCATATATGGGGGCACAGTGCCATAGTGTGCCATATATGGGGACACACAGTGCCATAGTGTGCCATATATGGGTCACACAGCGCCATAGTGTGCCATATATGGGGGCACAGTGCCATATATGGGGACATACAGCACCATAGCGTGCCATATATGGGTCACACAGTGCCATAGTGTGCCATATATGGGTCACACAGTGCCATAGATGGGTCACACAGTGCCATAGATGGGTCACACAGTGCCATAGTGTGCCATATATGGGGACACACAGTGCCATAGTGTGCCATATATGGGTCACACAGTGCCATAGTGTGCCATATATGGGGACACACAGCGCCATAGTGTGCCATATATGGGGGTACAGCACCATAGTGTGCCATATATGGGTCACACAGTGCCGTAGTGTGCCATATATGGGGGCACAGCGCCACAGTGTGCCATATATGGGTCACACAGTGCCATAGATGGGGACACACAGTGCCATAGGGCACCATAGGGCGCTGTGTCCCTCCATACCTTCCCGCTCAGTGCTGCCTTCTGCCACCCTGTGCCCCCCTTCCCATCCATCCCATCCATCCCATCCCATCCCATCCCATCCCATCCATCCCATCCCATCCCATCCATCTCATCTATCCCTTCCCTTCCCTTCTCTCCCCTTCCCTCCCTTCCCTTCCCTTCCCTTCCCTTCCCTTCCCTTCCCTTCCCTTCCCTTCTCTCCCTTTCCCTTCCCTTCCCTTCCCTTCCCTTCCCTTCCCTTCCCTTCCCTTCCCTTCCCTTCCCTTCCCTTCTCTCCCTTTCCCTTCCCTTCCCTTCCCTTCCCTTCCCTTCCCTTCCCTTCCCTTCCCTTCCCTTCCCTTCCCTTCCCTTCTCTCCCCTTCCCTTCCCTTCCCTTCCCTTCCCTTCCCTTCCCTTCCCTTCCCTTCCCTTCCCTTCCCTTCCCTTCCCTTCCATTCCCTTCCCTTCCCTTCCCTTCTCTCCCCTTCCCTTCCCTTCCCTTTTTTCATTCCCATTCCCTTCCCTTCTCTTTTCCCTCCATTCCCATTCCCTTCACATTCCAATTCCCTTTCCTATTCCTTTCCATTCCCATTCCCTTCCCCATCCCCATTCCCTTCCTGTTCCTTTTCCCATTCCCTTCCCTTTCCCATCCCATTCCCTTTCCTGTCCCTTTCCCATCCCATTCCCATTCCTATTCCCTTCCCATCCCCATCCCTTCCCCTTTCCCATCCCCATTCCTTTCCCTTCCCATTCCCTTCCCTTTCCCATTCCCTTCCCTTTCCCATTCCTTTCCCTTTCCCATTCCTTTCCCTTTCTCTTTCCCATCCCATTCCCTTCCCCTTTCCCATTCCCTTCCCTTTCCCTTCCCATTCCCTTTCCCTTCCTATCCCATCCCTTTCCCTTTCCCATTCCCTTCCCTTTCCCTTCCCATTCCCTTTCCCTTCCCATTCCCTTTCCCATCCCATTCCCTTCCCCTTTCCCATTCCCATGTCCATCCCTTTCCTTTTCTCTTCCCCGTTCCCATTCCCTTCCATCCCTTTCCCTTCCCTCTTTCCCTTCCCTTCCCCATTCCTTTCCCATTCCATCCCCATTCCCTTTCCCTTCCCCTTTCCCTTCCCTCCCCGCCGGTCCCGCCCCGTCCCCGCCGCCGCTCCCTCCCCCTTTCCACACGCTCCCGCTCTCACCGCTCCGCACGGCGCGGCCCCGAGCTGCGCACGGCCCCGCGCGGGGCCCACGAGGGCCGCGAAGGCGCCGCGGGGCAGAGCCCCGGGGCCCGACGCCCGCGGCGCCGCGCGCGCCCGCGGCGCCCCGGGGGGGAGCGCGCCCGGGGCCGCGCGCCCCGCGCCCACCGCCGCCGCCGCCGCCAGCGCCAAGAGCGGCAGCAGCGCGGGGGCCATGGCGGGGCCGCGCAGCAGCGGAGGGGCCCCGGGGGCTGCGCCCATGGCGCGGGCGTCGCGGCTGTAAAAGCGGCCGCGGCCCCGGCGGGGATTGGCTGCGGCCGAGATTGCGCGGGTTAACGATTGCTCAGGGCCCCCCCGGCGCAGGATGAGGCCCCGCGGGTGCGGAGCGGGGCCCGGGGCTGCGGGGGCAGCGCCCGGGGGGGGGGGGCTCCGGGCACCGCAGGGGCTGAGCTCGGCTCCTGCATGGGGGGGGGGGGGGGGCTCGGGGTGCCCGTGGATGCTGAGCTCAGCGCCGGTGCTGGGGTCACGCCAAGGGGATGGGCTCGGGGCACCCATGGGTGCTCCATGCGGCCCTGGGTGCTCAGCTCAGCCCTGGGTGCTCAGCCCATGCCAGGGGCCTTGGCTCACCCATGGGTGCTCCATGCGGCCCTGGGTGCTCAGCTCAGCCCCGGGTGCTCAGTCACAGGTACTGGGCTCACCCATGGGTGCTCAGCCCATGCCAAGGGCCCCGGTTCTGTCTGGGTGCTCAGCTCATGCCAGGGGCCTTGGCTCACCCATGGGTGCTCAGCTCACACCAAGGGGCCTGATTCAATCTGGGTGCTCAGTTGCAGGTGCTGGGCTCACCCATGGGTGCTCCACTCATGCCAAGGGGCTCAGCTCACTGATGGGTGCTCAACGCAGCCCTGGGTGCTCAGCTCATGCCAAGGGCCTTGGCTCACCCTTGGGTGCTGAGCTCATGGGTGCTGGGCTCACCCTTGGGTGCTGAGCTCATGGGTGCTGAGCTCATGGGTGCTGGGCTCACCCCCTGGTGCTGTGCTCACCCCCTGGTGCTGTGCTCACCCCATGGTGCTGAGCTCACCCTATGGTGCTGAGCTCACCCCATCGTGCTGAGCTCACCCCATGGTGCTGTGTTCACCCCATGGTGCTGCCCCCACCCCATGGTGCTGAGCTCACCCCACGGTGCTGAGCTCACCCTATGGTGCTGAGCTCACCCTATGGTGCTGAGCTCACCCCATGGTGCCGTGCTCACCCCACGGTGCTGAGCTCACCCCACGGTGCTGTGCTCACCCCACGGTGCTGAGCTCACCCTATGGTGCTGAGCTCACCCCATCGTGCTGAGCTCACCCCATGGTGCTGTGTTCACCCCATGGTGCTGCCCCCACCCCATGGTGCTGAGCTCACCCCACGGTGCTGAGCTCACCCTATGGTGCTGAGCTCACCCTATGGTGCTGAGCTCACCCCATGGTGCCGTGCTCACCCCACGGTGCTGAGCTCACCCCACGGTGCTGTGCTCACCCCACGGTGCTGAGCTCACCCTATGGTGCTGAGCTCACCCTATGGTGCTGAGCTCACCCCATGGTGCTGTGCTCACCCCATGGTGCTGAGCTCACCCCATGGTGCTGAGCTCACCCCATGGTGCTGAGCTCACCCTATGGTGCTGAGCTCACCCCATGGTGCTGAGCTCACCCTATGGTGCTGCCCCCACCCCACGGTGCTGAGCTCACCCCATGGTGCTGTGCTCACCCCATGGTGCTGAGCTCACCCCATGGTGCTGAGCTCACCCTATGGTGCTGCCCCCACCCCATGGTGCTGAGCTCACCCCATGGTGCTGTGCTCACCCCATGGTGCTGAGCTCACCCCATGGTGCTGAGCTCACCCTATGGTGCTGTGCTCACCCCATGGTGCTGAGCTCACCCCATGGTGCTGAGCTCACCCTATGGTGCTGAGCTCACCCCATGGTGCTGAGCTCACCCTATGGTGCTGAGCTCACCCCATGGTGCTGAGCTCACCCTATGGTGCTGTGCTCACCCCATGGTGCTGAGCTCACCCCATGGTGCTGAGCTCACCCTATGGTGCTGCCCCCACCCCATGGTGCTGAGCTCACCCTATGGTGCTGCCCCCCACCCCATGGTGCTGAGCTCACCCCATGGTGCTGTGCTCACCCCATGGTGCTGCCCCCACCCCATGGTGCTGAGCTCACCCCATGGTGCTGAGCTCACCCCATGGTGCTGCCCCCACCCCACGGCGCTGCCCCCTCCCCACATTGGGTGCCCACAGCACCCACCAGGAAGCGCCCTCATCCCCCCCCGCTGCCCCCCCCCGCCCCGGCCCCGGTGTCCCCGCGGTGCCACCATCACCAGGACCTATCCCCGCATCCAAAGTCCACCCCCCCCCCCCCCGGCTCCGGCTTTGATTTGGCCATAAAGGAACAATCCCGGAGCGGCGCCGGCACCGCGCCGGCCCCGGTGGTTAATGGTTAATGGTGACCCCGGGTGCGGCAGTGGGGACGTGGCAGCTCCCGCATGGGCAGGATGAGGCCCCGGGGCTGGAGTCCTCCGTGCGTGGCTCTGGGGGTGCCCGGGGTTCAAGGCCCGGTTGGGCGCAGCCACACGTGACCAGGTCCCGGGGGGAGGCGTCCCTGGAGCCGCAGGTCCCCCCCATCCCGACCCATTCCATGGTTCCATCCTGCCCATGGCACCGGCGTCAGCTCAACCTCCGCGCCTCGACCTCATCCGCGCCCCATTGCGCTGCCGTCGCTGTGGCTTCGGCGTTGCCTTCATCTCCACAGCTTCATCGGCATCGCCCCGACATCATCATCGTCATCATCGCTGTCGTGACATCATCATCTCAATGGTGACATCATCTCAATGTCCTTGTCTTGACATCATCATCATCGTCATCATCGCTGTTGTGACATCATCTTCTCAATGGTGACATCATCTCAATGTCCTTGTGCTGGCATCATCATCATCGTCATCATCACTGTTGTGACATCATCATCTCAATGGTGACATCATCTCAATGTCCTTGGCCTGACATCATCATCGTCATCATCGCTGTTGTGACATCATCATCTCAATGGTGACATCATCTCAATGTCCTTGGCCTGACATCATCATCGTCATCATCGCTGTCGTGACATCATCATCTCAATGGAGCCATCATCTCAATGTCCTTGTCTTGACATCATCATCATCATCATCGCTGTTGTGACATCATCATCTCAATGGTGACATCATCTCAATGTCCTTGGCCTGACATCATCATCGTCATCATCGCTGTCGTGACATCATCTTCTCAATGGTGACATCATCTCAATGTCCTTGGCCTGACATCATCATCGTCATCATCGCTGTTGTGACATCATCTTCTCAATGGTGACATCATCTCAATGTCCTTGGCCTGACATCATCATCGTCATCATCGCTGTCGTGACATCATCATCTCAATGGAGCCATCATCTCAATGTCCTTGTCTTGACATCATCATCGTCATCATCGCTGTCGTGACATCATCTTCTCAATGGAGCCATCATCTCAATGTCCTTGTCCTGACATCATCATCATAATCATCATTGTCATCATCGCTGTTGTGACATCATCTTCTCAATGGCGCCTCATCTCAATGTCCTTGCGCTGACGTCATCATCGTCATCATCGCTGTTGTGACATCATCTTCTCAATGGTGACATCATCTCAATGTCCTTGTCCTGACATCATCATCGTCCCAACATCATCATCATCGCTGTTGTGACATCATCTTCTCAATGGCGCCATCATCTCAATGTCCTTGTCCTGACATCATCATCATCATCATCTTCGCTGTTTTGACATCATCATCTCAATGGAGCCATCATCTCAATGTCCTTGTCCTGACATCATCATCATCATCATCATCGCTGTCGTGACATCATCTTCTCAATGGTGCCATCATCTCAATGTCCTTGTCTTGACATCATCATCATCGTCATCATCGCTGTCGTGACATCATCATCTCAATGGTGACATCATCTCAATGTCCTTGTCTTGACATCATCATCGTCATCATCATCGCTGTCGTGACATCATCTCAATGGAGCCATCATCTCAATGTCCCTGTTCTGACATCATCATCATCATCATCATCATCGTCATCGTCATCATCACTGTTGTGACATCATCTTCTCAGTGGCGCCTCATCTCAAGGTCCCTGTCCTGGCCTCCTCATTGTCTGACCCCATCCTCATCGCCGCCATTGCGGTCTCCACGTCGTTGTCTTCACCTCATGGTCATCTCGACATCGTCTTCGTTGTCTTGACCTCGTTGTTGTCCCAGTGTCATCGTGGCCTCCGTATCATCAGCGCCTCAACAGCATCATCCTCTCCACATCATCATCTCGACGTCATCGTCTGTGACATCACCGTCTTGACATCATCAACTCAACACCATTGAGTTGTCCCATGGCTCATCCTCATCCCAGCGCCGCTGTTACCCTGACATCATTGTCTCCATGACATCATCATCATCTCACCATCATCATCATGACATCATTGTCTTGACCTCCTCATCCTGACATCATTGTCTCCATGACATCGTCATCCTGATCTCATTGTCTCCATGACATCATCATGTTGACATCATCCTCATCTCACCATCATCATCACGACATCGTCTTGACCTCCTCATCCTGACATCATTGTCTCCATGACGTCGTCATGTTGACATCATCCTCATCTCACCATCATCATCATCATGTCATTGTGTTGACATCATTGTCTCCATGACGTCATAACGTTGACATCATCCTCATCTCACCATCATCATCATCATGTCATTGTGTTGACATCATTGTCTCCATGACATCATCATGTTGACATCATCCTCATCTCACCATCATCATCATCATGTCATTGTGTTGACATCATTGTCGCAATGACGTCATCATGTTGACATCATCCTCATCTCACATCATCATCTCATTGTGTTGACATCATTGTCCCCATGACATCATCATGTTGACATCATCCTCATCTCACCATCATGACATCATTGTCTCAATGACATCACCATGTTGACATCATTGTCCCCATGACATCATCATGTTGACATCATACTCATCTCACCATCATGACATCATTGTCTCAATGACATCACCATGTTGACATCATTGTCCCCATGACACCATCATGATGACATCATCATCTCACCATCACAATGACATCATTGTCTCAATGACGTCACCATGTTGACATCATTGTCCCCATGACATCATGTTGACATCGCCGTCATCGTGACATTGTTGTTCTGACATCATCACCATCATTGTCTCAGCACCACTGTCTCAATGACGTCACTGCCATGATGTCACCAACCCCCCCCCAATCCCGAGCCCCCCGGGGCCCCCCCGGCCTTTTCCCGGGATTCGGTCATTCCCACGTTCCCCTTTCCCAGCCCCGCCCGAGCCGGGAGCCCCCCTGGGAGCCCCCCCTGATCCCTGGACCCCTCCATGACCCCCCATGACCCCCCCTTGCCCCCCCCCCCCCGCGGTTCCTGTGCCCCGGCCGTGACCTCGCTGCTGCCCCTATCGGGCTCTATCGGTTTACGCAGCTGCTGACGTCAGCGGCCCCTCCCTGCGCCCTTTGGCCCCGCGGCGGGACCCAACACCCCCCCCCTTCCTGCTTCTCCCGTCTGCGCTGCCCCCCCCCTTGCCTGCAGCGCTTCGCCTCCTGCCTGTGCTTTGCCCTCTTCTTGCAGCACTGACCCCTGCCTGCAGTGTTTGACCCCTGCCTGCGTTGCTGGCCCCTGCCTGCAGCACTGACCCCTGCCTGCAGCGCTTCCCCTCCTGCCTGTGCTTTGCCCTCTTCTTGCAGCACTGACCCCTGCCTGCAGTGTTTGACCCCTGCCTGCATTGCCGACCCCTGCCTGCAGCGCTTCCCCTCCCGCCTGTGCTTTGCCCTCTTCTTACAGCGTTGACCCTTGCCTGCAGCGCTTGACCCCTGCCTGCAGTCTTTGACCCCTGCGTACAGCACTGACCCCTGCCTGCAGTGGTTGACCCCTGCCTGCACCGCTGCCCTGACCCGGGGGGGGGGTGAGGAGGTGCTGGGACTCCAATCCCACATTTCCCCTCCAAATTCCCATTTCCTCCCCAAACCAACCACATTCCCCCCCCAAAACCACCATTTCCCCCCAAACCCCCCCAATTTCCCCCCAAATCCTCATTTTTCCCACCAAAACCTCGTTTTTCCCTGTCAAGTGCATAATTCCCCCACCAAACCCATTCTTTCCCTTCCAAACCCATTTTCCCCCCCAAACCACCATTTCCCCCCAAATCCATAATTTTTACTACCAAATTCATAATTTTTCCAACAAAATGATCATTTTTCGCAACAAAACCACCATTTTTCTGCCAAAATCCAACATTTTCCCCCAAATCATCCTTTTCTCTGCCAAATAATCCTTTTTCCCCCAAACCCAACTTCTTCCTCCCCCCAAACCACCATTTCCCCCCAAATCCATAATTTTTTCTACCAAATTCATAAATTTGCCGACAAAATGATCATTTTTCGCAACCAAATCACATTTCCTGCCCAAATCCCACATTTTCCCCCAAATCATCCTTTTCTCTGCCAAATAATCCTTTTTCCACCAAACCCAACTCGCCCCCCCCCCCAAACCATCACTTTTAACACCAAAACAATCGTTTTCCCGTTAGGATCACCTCGTTTCCGCCCCAGAACCGCCTTTTTCCCCTCTAAAACCACCATTTCCCGCCAGAACCACCCCATTTCCCGCCAAAACACAATTTTCGCGCCAAACCCACCCCTTTTCCCGCCCTCCCCTCGCAGCCCCCGCAGTCGAGCGCCGCCTCCCTCGATCTCGGCTCAGGCGCCACGAGCCGAGCGCCGCGTCATCGGCCCGCCGCCATCTTGGGGGAGTGCCGCCGGCCCCGGGAGCGGTTCCGGAGGGACCCGAACCCACCCGAGCGGCTCCGGAAGGACCCGAACGTACCGGGAGCGGTTCCGGAAGGACCCGAACCCACCCGAGTGACTCCGGAAGGACCCGAACGTACCGGGAGCGGTTCCGGAAGGACCCGAACCCACCCGAGCGGCTCCGGAAGGACCCGAACGTACCGGGAGCGGTTCCGGGAGGACCCGAACGCACCCGAGCGGCCGCGGGGATGTTTCACGGCATCGCGGGCCCGGCCGGGCTCGGAGGTGACCGGGGGGGAGCTCACCGGGAGGAACGCGGGGGTGAACGGGGGCAGCGAACGCCGGGATCCTCCTGCTCCATCCAACGCTTTCCATCCCCATTCCAGCCGCTGGGAACAAGCCGGAGCTGTACGAGGTGAGCGGGACCGGTGCGACAGGGACCCCCCCACCCCGTCCTGTGTCCCCATGTCCCGGTGTCCCCATCTTGGTGTCCCCGTGTCCCATCCACCTGTCCCCGGGTCTCCATGTCCTCATGTTGCCATGTCCCATCCCAGTATCCCCATCCCGGTGTCCCCTATCCCATCCCTGTGCCCTGGGTCCCATCCCTGTGCCCTGGGTCCCATCCCTGTGTCCCCCATCCCATCCCTGGGTCCTATCCCTGTGCCCTGGGTCCCATCCCTGTGTCCCCTATCCCATCCCTGGGTCCCATCCCTGTGTCCCCTATCCCATCCCTGTGCCCCGGGTCCCATCCCTGTGCCCTGGGTCCCATCCCTGTGCCCTGGGTCCCATCCCTGGGTCCTATCCCTGTGCCCTGGGTCCCATCCCTGTGTCCCGGTGTCCCGCAGGAGGTGAAGCTCTACAAGAACGCCCGGGAGCGGGAGAAGTGAGTCCGGATCCATGCGGGGGGACAGGAAGGGCCCGGAGAGGAGGCAGCGGCCACCGCGGGGATGGGGACATGGGATGGGATCCTAAGGGACCTTCCTGGACACCATTGTCCATCATGGTCCTTCCTGGACACCATTGTCCATCATGGTCCTTCCTGGACACCGTTGTCCATCATGGTCCTTCCTGGACACCATTGTCCATCATGGTCCTTCCTGGACACCGTTGTCCATCATGGTCCTTCCGGGACACCGTTGTCCATCATGGTCCTTCCTGGACACCATTGTCCATCATGGACCTTCCTAGGATACCATTGTCCATCATGGTCCTTCCTGGACACCATTGTCCATCATGGTCCTTCCTAGGACACCATTGTCCATCATGGTCCTTCCTGGACACCGTTGTCCATCATGGTCCTTCCTGGACACCATTGTCCATCATGGTCCTTCCTGGACACCGTTGTCCATCATGGTCCTTCCTGGACACCGTTGTCCATCATGGTCCTTCTAGGACACCATTGTCCATCATGGTCCTTCCTGGACACCATTGTCCATCATGGACCATCATAGTCCTTCCTGGGACACTGTTGTCCATCATGGTCCTTCCTGGACACTGTTGTCCATCATGGCCTCCTGTTCTCCATCACTGCCTCCTCTACCAAGGCCCTTCTGGGACCCTGTTGTCCATCGTGGTCCCTCCAAGGACATCATTGTCCATCAAGGTCCCTACCGAGGCCCCGCTCTCCATCACTGCCTCCTTTTCTCCGTTGTGGTCCCATCCTTACACAATCCCCGTTCTCCACCATGGTCCTTCCTGAGACACAGCTCCCCATCCTGGTCCCCTCCTCTCCATCATCGTCCCCTCTTTATCATGGTCCCTTCTCCATCATGGACCCCTCTTCATCGTAGTCCCCTCTCCTCCATCCTGGTCATTTCTCCTCCATCCTGATCCCCTCCTCTCCATCCTGGTCCCCTCCTCTCCATCCTGATCCCCTCTTCTCCATCCTGATCCCCTCCTCTCCATCCTGATCCCCTCCTCTCCATCCTGGTCCTCTCCTCCATCCTGGTCCCCTCTCCTCCATCCTGGTCCCCTCTCCTCCATCCTGATCCCCTCCTCTCCATCCTGATCCCCTCTCCTCCATCCTGATCCCCCTCTCCTCCATCCTGATCCCCTCTCCTCTATCCTGGTCCCCTCCTCTCCATCCTGATCCCCTCCTCTCCATCCTGATCCCCTCTCCTCCATCCTGGTCCCCTCCTCTCCATCCTGATCCCCTCTCCTCCATCCTGATCCCCCTCTCCTCCATCCTGGTCCCCTCTCCTCTATCCTGATCCCCTCCTCTCCATCCCGGTCCCCTCTCCTCCATCCTGATCCCCTCCTCTCCATCCTGATCCCCTCTCCTCCATCCTGATCCCCTCCTCTCCATCCCGGTCCCCTCTCCTCCATCCTGATCCCCTCCTCTCCGTCCCAGTCCCCTCCTCTCCACCATAACCCCCTGCTCTCCATCACCATCTCCTCTCCTCCATCGCAGCCCTTCCTTGGACACCATTCTCCATCGTGGTCCCTCCGAGGACCCCACTTCCCATCACTGTTCCATCTCCATCCCGAGGCCCCCATCACCCCCCCCGTTATCTCCCCCCCCACGGCCCCGCGGCTGTTGCAGGTACGACAACATGGCCGAGCTCTTTGCGGTGGTGAAGACGCTGCAGGCCCTGGAGAAAGCCTACATCAAGGACTGCGTCAGCCCCAATGAGTACGCGCAGGGTCCCCATGGGGCCCCGGGGGGGGGGGGGGGCGGTGCGGTGGGGACCCCCACGTGTGTGTCCCCCCCCCCCCCCGCAGGTACACGGCCGCCTGCTCGCGCCTCCTGGTGCAGTTCAAAGCCGCCCTCAAGCAGGTGCAGGGCACCGAGATCAGCTCCATCGATGAGTTCTGCCGCAAGTTCCGGGTGAGCCGGGGGCACCGGGGACAACCGGTAACAGCCAACCGGTAACAGCCGGTGACACTGGTAACAACCGGTAACAGCCGGTGGCAGTGGTAACAACCAGTAACAGCCAACCGGTAACAGCTGGTGGCAGTGGTAACAACCGGTAACAGCCAACCGGTAACAGCCGGTGGCAGTGGTAACAACCGGTAACAGCCAACCGGTAACAGCCGGTGACACTGGTAACAACCGGTAACAGCCGGTGACACTGGTTACAACCGGTAACAGCTGGTGACACTGGTAACAACCGGTAACAGCCGGTGACACTGGTTACAACTGGTAACAGCCGGTAACAGCCAGTGACACTGGTTACAACCGGTAACAACCGATAACAGCCAGTGACAGTGGTAACAACCGGTAACAGCCGGTGACACTGGTTACAACCAGTAACAGCCAGCCGGTAACAGCCAGCCGGTGACACTGGTAACAACCGGTAACAGCCGGTAACAGCCAGTGACACTGGTTACAACCGGTAACAGGCAACCGGTAACAACCGGGGGCAACCGGGGACACCGGTAACAGCCAGTAACAACAGGTGGCACTGGTAACAACTGGTAACAACGGGTGGCATTGGTAACAACCTGTAACAAGCAACCGGTAACAGCCAGGGGCAACTGGGGACAGCCGGGGGCACCAGTAACAACCAACAACAACCAGTGACACTGGTAACAACTGGTAACAACCGATAACAACCGGTAACAACCTGTACACCAGTAACAACTGGTAACAACCAACCGGTAACAACCGGTGATGCTGGTAACAACCAACAACAACCGGTAGCAACCGGTGACACCGGTAACAACCGATACCAACCGGTAACAGCCAGTAACAACGGGTGACGCCGGTAACAACTGGTAACAACCAGGAACAGCTGGTGACACTGGTAACAACTGGTGACAGCGGTAACATCCAGCAATAACCGGTAACACTGGTAACAACCGGTAACAACCAATAGCAACCAGTAACAACCAGTAACAACCGGTAACAACCAATAGCAACCAGTAACAACCAGTGCCACCAGTAACAACTGGTAACAACCAACCAGTAACAACCGGTGACACCAGTAACAACCAGTAACCAATAACAACCGATAACAACCAGTGACACCGTAACAAGCGGTAACCGCGGTGTCAGCGGCCATTGCGCCGCTCATGGTGGCCTCTGCCCGCAGCTCGACTGCCCCTTGGCCATGGAGAGGATCAAGGAGGACCGGCCCATCACCATCAAGGACGACAAAGGCAACCTCAACCGCTGCATCGCCGACATCGTCTCGGTACGGGGGGGAGGGGGGGACTTGGATGGGATTTGAGTGGGATTTGGGTGGGAATGGGGGACTTGGATGGGATTTGAGTGGGATTCGGGTGGGAATGGGGGACTTGGATGGGATTTGAGTGGGATTTGGGTGGGAATGGGGGACTTGGATGGGATTTGAGTGGGATTTGGGTGGGAACGGGGGACTTGGATGGGATTTGGATGGGATCGAGATGGGATTTGGATGGATTCGGGTGGGAATGGGGGACCTGGATGGGATTTGAGTGGGATTTGGGTGGGAATGGGGGACTTGGATGGGATTTGAGTGGGATTTGGGTGGGAATGGGGGACTTGGATGGGATTTGAATGGGATTTGGGTGGGAATGGGGGACTTGGATGGGATTTGAGTGGGATTTACATGGGAATGGTGGGATTTGGATGGGACTGAGATGGGATTTGATTGGGATTTGGATGGGAATGGGGGACTTGGCTGGGATTTGAGTGGGATTTGGCCGGGACCGAGATGGGATTTGGATGGGATCGAGATGGGATTTGGATGGCTTCGGGCGGCCCCACCCCCTCCTCCTGCAGCTCTTCATCACCGTGATGGACAAGCTCCGCCTGGAGATCCGCGCCATGGACGAGGTACGATCCCCCCGCCAGCTCCCGTCGGCCGCCACCCGCGCGGTCCCTGAGCCCCACTTCCCCCCTTGCCCAGATCCAACCGGATCTGCGGGAGCTGATGGAGACCATGAACCGCATGAGCCACCTCCCCCCCGACTTCGAAGGGAGGCAGAAGGTGAACCAATGGTGAGCACAGCGCCGCGGGGCCCGGTCCGGCGCCGGGGTCGGATCCCGGTAACGCATCCGTTGGCATTCCCAGGCTCCAGACCCTCAGCGGGATGTCGGCCTCGGATGAGCTCGATGATTCCCAGGTCAGGCAGATGCTCTTTGACCTGGAATCTGCCTACAACGCCTTCAACCGCTTCCTCCATTCCTGAGCCAATGGGGAGGGCTCCCATCCCAGTTTCCCCCTCCCAGTTCCAAACTGGGACCAATAAACCCATCCTGGTGGCCCCAGGAGCTCCAGGAAGCACCAAGACCGGGATGGATGGATGAATGAATGGGGGGTGTAATGGGGAAACCCACGTCAGGGGCTCTTCCAGAGGAGTTTCCGGTGCCGCGCGAGGGTCCTGGCGGGAAGGGGCCGGGATGCGGTGCTGGGATAGGGATGGGCGATGCTCCGGCCGCAGAGGCGCAGGTCCTGGATCTGGAGGGTGGCCCTGGACCAGTTGGGATCGTCCAATGGGGCCTCCACGGAGCAGCCTGGAAGGGAGGGAGATGCCATTGGGTTGTGCAGCCACGGTCCTGGCTGTGGTCCAGCCCCAATCCCTGCTCCATTCCACCCCCCATCCATCCCAGGGCGTATCTGCTCCACCCCCTCCCATCTGACCTCATCCCATTCCCAATGTATCCCATTCCATCCCATCCCTCTCTAATCCCATTCCATCCTCAACCCCATGCCAGTCCCATCCATCTCCATCCCACTTCAGTCCTATCTCCGTACCCATCCTCAACCCCATCCCATCCCCATCCCAATCCTATCCCAATCCCAATTCAGTTCTATCTCCATCCCCATACTCGTCCCAATCTCATTCCCATCTTATCCCATCCTCATCCCCATCCCCTTCCCTCCATCCGTCCCATCCCCTCCTTTTCCCAACCTACTTCGTTCCATTCTCCTCCCCATCCCAATCCCATCTCAAACCCGATTCTATCTCCATCCCCATACTCAACCCCGACCCACCCCATCCGTCCCATCCCGTATCTGCTCCAGCACACCCACCCCACCCTGTTCCCATTCCCATCCCCATTCCCACCACATCCCAATTCCCATTCCCATTCCCTCCCAATTCCCATCCCCACCCCATTCCAATTCCCATTCCCACCCTATTTCCATTCCCTTCCCCCACCCTATTCCCATTCCTACCCCATTCCCATCCCCACCCCAATCCCATTCCACCCCCATTCCCATCCTCACCCCATTCCCATTCCCACCCTATTCCCACCCCCACCCCATTCCCATCCCCATTTCCCCCCATTCCCCTTCCCACCCCCTTCCCCCCCCATTCCCATCCCCACCCCATTCCCATGCCCCCCCATTCCCCTTCCCCCATCCCTATTCCCATCCTCACCCCATTCCCATTCCCCCATCTCCACCCCATTCCCATGCCCTCCCCATTCCCATTCCCCCCATTCCCATTCCCCCCCATTCCCATTCCCCCCCATTCCCATTCCCATTCCCATTCCCACCCGCCAGGCTAAGCAGGCTCAGCCCCCGCTTCCGCTGCTCCAGGGCTCTCAGCAGCAGCCGCATTCCCACGGTGCTGATCCCGGGATTGGCCGCGAGATCCAGGGAATCCAGAGCCGGGCACAGGGGGAGGCACCTGCGGGGGGGGGGGGTCACCTCCTGCATCCCCAATGGCTCCGGGTCCCCTCCATCCCCGGTGTCCACCTGAGTGGTGCTGGAGTCACCAGGACCCCCCCATCCATCACTTGGCCACCCCCTTGTCCTTAAGAGGGTCCCATTGTCCCCAGTGGGGTCCCCTCCATCCCTGCATCCCCCTGGGGTGGTTCTCCATGGGGAAGCACGGTCCCGGCCCACCCCCCCCGTGGTCCATGGTCCATGGTCCGCACCGCGCCAGCTCCACCGCGTCCCCATCGCTCAGGTGGTTCCCGGAGAGCACGAGGTGGCTCAGAGCCGAGGAGCCCTCCTATGGGAAGCACATGGCTCATCCGGGTGCCGGCCACATCCCAGCACCCATCCCACATCCCAGCACCCATCCCACGTCCTCCCCCATCCCACATCCCAGCACCCGTCCCACGTCCCAGCACCCATCCCACGTCCCAGCACCCATCCCACGTCCCAGCACCCATCCCACGTCCCAGCACCCATCCCATGTCCCAGCACCCGTCCCACGTCCCAGCACCCGTCCCACGTCCCAGCACCCATCCCACGTCCCAGCACCCATCCCACGTCCCAGCACCCATCCCACGTCCCAGCACCCATCCCACGTCCCAGCACCCATCCCATGTCCCAGCACCCGTCCCACGTCCCAGCACCCATCCCACGTCCCAGCACCCATCCCACGTCCCAGCACCCATCCCACGTCCCAGCACCCATCCCACGTCCCAGCACCCATCCCACGTCCCAGCACCCATCCCATGTCCCAGCACCCATCCCATGTCCCAGCACCCATCCCACGTCCCAGCACCCATCCCATGTCCCAGCACCTATCCCATGTCCCAGCACCCATCCCATGTCCTCCCCCATCCCATGTCCTCCCCCATCCCATGTCCTCCCCCATCCCACATCCCAGCACCCATCCCACGTCCCAGCACCCATCCCCTGTCCTCCCCCTCCATCCCCCCCCACCTGCCGCAGGTACCCCCCCACGATGGCGCCCATGTTCCGGGTGCCGGGGCCGGTGATGGAGCCGAGCTCCAGGCGCGTGAGGCGGTGCCGGGAGGTGGTACCCAGGAGCCGCTCCAGCGCCAACGGCCCCAGTGCATTGTGGGACACGGAGAGCACCCGGAGCCGCGCGGCACCTGCAGGAAAGGGGGGGGGGTCAGAGCGGGGGGGGGGGGGGCATCGGGGGCACAGGGATGTGATGGGGGGCACCCAATGGAGAGGGTTTGGTGGTGATGGTGATGGGAGAACGGGTGTGGTGGTGCGATGGTGATGGGGATGTGATGGTGGTGATGGTGATGATGGTGTTGGTGGTTACTGGTGAGGGTGATGATGGTGTTGGTGGTTACTGGTGATGGGGATGTGGTGGTGGTGATGGTAATGCCGGTGACTGGTGAGGGTGATGATGGTGTTGGTGGTTACCAATGAGAGCAATGGTGATGTGATGGTGTGATGGTGATGGTTATGATGGTGGTGGTTATGTTGGTGCTGGTGGTTACTGTTGAGGGTGAAGGTGTGAGGGTGATGGTATGGATGATGGTGATTAAACATGGTTACATTGGTGAATGGTTGTTAGGGTGGTGGTTAATGGTGATTATGGTGGTTAATGGCGGTTATGGTGTGGCTAATGGTGATTAATGGTTATGGTGGTGTTAATGGGGGTTATGGTAGCTAATGGTGGTTATGGTGGTCGATGGGAGTTATGGTGGAAGTTAAGGGTGGTTATGGTGGTAGCTAATGGTGGTCAATGGTGGTTATGCTGGTGGTTAATGGTGGTTATGGCGGTCAATGGTGGTCATGGTGGCCAACGGTGGTTACAGTGGTTAATGGTGGTGATGGTGGTCAATGGTGGTTACAGTGGTTAATGGTGGTTATGGTGCTCAATGGTGGTTATGGTGGTCAATGGTGGTTACAGTGGTTAATGGTGGTTGTGGTGCTCAATGGTGGTTACAGTGGTTAATGGTGGTGATGGTGGTCAATGGTGATCAATGGTGGTTATAGTGGAGGTTAATGATGGTTATGGTGCTTAGTGGTGGTTACGGTGGTTAATGGTGGTCAATGGTGGCTACAGTGGTCAATGGTGGTTATGGTGGTCAATGGTGGTTACAGTGGTTAAGGGTGGTTATGGTGGTGGTTAATGGTGGTGATGGTGGTGGTCAATGGTGGTTACAGTGGTCAATAGTGGTTACAGTGGTTACTGGTGGTTAATGGTGGTCAGTGGTGGTTACAGTGGTTAATGGTGGTGATGGTGCTAAATGGTGGTTATGGTGGTTAGTGGTGGTTAATGGTGGTCAATGGTGGTTATGGTGGTCAATGGTGGTTACAGTGGTCAATGGTGGTTATGGTGGTCAATGGTGGTTACAGTGGTCAGTAGTGGTTACAGTGGTTACTGGTGGTTAATGGTGGTCAGTGGTGGTTACAGTGGTTAATGGTGGTGATGGTGCTCAAGGGCGGTTATGGTGGTGGTCAGTGGTGGTTATAGTGGAGGTTAATGGTGGTGATGGTGCTCAAGGGTGGTTATGGTGGTGGTCAGTGGTGGTTATAGTGGAGGTTAATGGTGGTGATGGTGCTCAAGGGCGGTTATGGTGGTGGTCAGTGGTGGTTATAGTGGAGGTTAATGGTGGTGATGGTGCTCAATGGCGGTTATGGTGGTGGTCAGTGGTGGTTATAGTGGAGGTTAATGGTGGTGATGGTGCTCAATGGCGGTTATGGTGGTGGTCAGTGGTGGTTATAGTGGAGGTTAATGGTGGTTACGGTGGCCCACGGTTACCGTCGAGGCTGAAGGCCGGGCCGAAGCGGCAGGCGCGCAGGCGCAGGGTGCTGAGCGCGGGGCAGCACCGCAGCAGCTCGGCCAGCGCCGCGCAGCTCCCATCACCCAACGGGTTCAGGCTCAGGTCCAGCTCCTCCAGGGCCTGCGGGGACACGGAGAGGGACGGGACAGGGGTGAGGGTGGGAGGGAGGAAGATGAGGGGAGGAGGGAGGAAGATGGGGTTGGGATGGATGAAGATGGGGTTGGGATGGATGAAGATGGGGTTGGGATGGATGAAGATGAGGTTGGGATGGATGAAGATGGGGTTGGGATGGATGAAGATGAGGTTGGGATGGATGAAGATGAGGTTGGGATGGATGAAGATGAGGTTGGGATGGATGAAGATGACGTTGGGATGGATGAAGATGGGGTTGGGATGGATGAAGATGGGGTTGGGATGGATGAAGATGGGGTTGGGATGGATGAAGATGAGGCTGGGATGGATGAAGATGAGGTTGGTAAGGCTGAAGATGAGGTTGGTAAGGCTGAAGATGAGGTTGGGATGGATGAAGGTGAGGTTGGGATGGATGAAGGTGAGGTTGGGATGGATGAAGATGGGGTTGGGATGGATGAAGATGACGTTGGGATGGATGAAGATGACATTGGGATGGACGAAGATGACGTTGGGATGGACGAAGATGACGTTGGGATGGACGAAGATGAGGTTGGGAAGGACGAAGATGACGTTGGGATGGATGAAGATGACGTTGGGATGGATGAAGATGACGTTGGGATGGATGAAGATGACGTTGGGATGGATGAAGATGACGTTGGGATGGATGAAGGTGACGTTGGGATGGATGAAGGTGACGTTGGGATGGATGAAGATGACGTTGGGATGGATGAAGATGACGTTGGGATGGATGAAGATGACGTTGGGATGGATGAAGATGACGTTGGGATGGATGAAGATGACGTTGGGATGGATGAAGATGACGTTGGGATGGATGAAGATGGGGTTGGGATGGATGAAGATGGGGTTGGGATGGATGAAGATGACGGGATGGATGAAGATGACGTTGGGATGGATGAAGATGAGGTTGGGATGGATGAAGATGACGTTGGGATGGATGAAGATGAGGTTGGGATGGATGAAGATGAGGTTGGGATGGATGAAGATGAGGTTGGGATGGATGAAGGTGAGGTTGGGATGGATGAAGATGGGGTTGGGATGGATGAAGGTGACGATGAAGATGCAGAGGCCGTTCCCATCGCCCCCATTCCCAACGCTCCATACCTGGAACGCGGTGCCGGCGCCCCGGGGGCAGAGCAGCCTCAGCGCCGCGGGCCCCATGCGGTTGCTGCCCAGGTCGAGCAGCGCCAGCGCCGGCAGCGCGGCCGCCGCCGCCAACAGCTCCGGCGCCGCGGCGGCCCCGAGCCCGCAGCCGCGCAGCGCCAGGACCCGCAGCCCCGGCTGCAGCCGCAGCGCCCGCAGCAGCGCCGGCAGCGCCCGGGGGGGCGGCGCCAGGGCCCCCCCCAGCACCAGGCCCGGGCTCTGCTCCTGGCGCTGCAGCACCTTCAGCAGCGGCTCGTGCGGCTCTGCGGGACATGGGGGGGTCACGGGGGGCCATTGGGAACCCCCTCACAGAGACCCCCCCCCTCCCCAGGGTCATTGCCCTTCATTGGGGAGCACTGAGCATCTTTGGGACCCCCCCTGGGATCATTCCCCCACTCTGGGGACCCCTCCATAGATCATTCTCCATCCATAGGGACCCCCCCAGCACCATTCCCCATCCATAGGGACCCCCCCCAGCACCATTCCCCATCCATAGGGACCCCCCCAGCACCATTCCCCATCCATAGGGACCCCCCCCAGCACCATTCCCCCTCCATAGGGACCCCCCCCAGCACCATTCCCCCTCCATAGGGACCCCCCCCCAGCACCATTCCCCCTCCATAGGGACCCCCCCAGCACCATTCCCCCTCCATAGGGACCCCCCCCAGCACCATTCCCCCTCCATAGGGACCCCCCCAGCACCATTCCCCCTCCATAGGGACCCCCCCAGGACCATTCCCCATCCATAGGGACCCCCCCAGCACCATTCCCCCTCCATAGGGACCCCCCCAGGACCATTCCCCCTCCATAGGGACCCCCATCCGCAGGCGGTGGGGGGGCCCCGGGATGCTCCTCACCCACATCCATGCTCCGGCAGACGCGGCGGTACCGCTCGGCGAGGGGGGGCAGCTCCCAGCCCTGCGCCTCGGCCACCACCTGAGCACAGCCCCAGCTCGGCACCGCTGCCCCCGGTGCCCCCCCCAGTGTCCCTCCCCACTGTCCCCTCCGTGCCCCCTATGGTGCCCCCCTGCTGCCCTCCCCAGTGACCCCCAGTGTCCCTGGTGCAGCCTCCAGTACCCCCAGTGCTGCCTCAGTGCCCCCCCAGTGCCCCCGCCGGAGCCCCCACCTGTGCCCCCCCATCCCCCCCCCCATTCCCCCCCCCGGAGCCCCCACCTGTGCCCCCCCATCCCCCCCCCCGTGCCCCCCCCCCCCCGTGCCCCCCCCCGGAGCCCCCACCTGTGCCCCCCCATTCCCCCCCCATTCCTCCCCCATCCCCCCCCCCTCGGTGCCCCCCCCTGGAGCCCCCACCTATGCCCCCCCCCATTTCCCCCCCCCCCCACCTCCTCGTTGCTCCGCAGCACGTCCCGCACCAGGTCCCGCGGCTCCAAGCGCGCCCCCTCGCGGTACAGCAGCAGCCGCGGCCGCGAGCCGCACGTGTGCTGGAAGCGCTCGGCAGCGCGCTCGGCCAGCCAGAGCACGGGCAGGTCCTGGCTGATGGGTACAGGGATAAGGGATATGGGATTGGGATATACAGGGATATGGGATAGGGATACAGGGATGGGCAGCCAGAGCACGGGCAGGTCCTGGCTGATGGGTACAGGGATAAGGGATATGGGATTGGGATATACAGGGATATGGGATAGGGATACAGGGATGGGCAGCCAGAGCACGGGCAGGTCCTGGCTGATGGGTACAGGGATAAGGGATATGGGATTGGGATATACAGGGATATGGGATAGGGATACAGGGATGGGCAGCCAGAGCACGGGCAGGTCCTGGCTGAGGGGTACAGGGATAAGGGATATGGGATTGGGATATACAGGGATATGGGATAGGGATACAGGGATGGGCAGCCAGAGCACGGGCAGGTCCTGGCTGATGGGTACAGGGATAAGGGATATGGGATAGGGATACAGGGATATGGGATAGGGATACAGGGATGGGCAGCCAGAGCACGGGCAGGTCCTGGCTGATGGGTACAGGGATAAGGGATATGGGATTGGGATATACAGGGATATGGGATAGGGATACAGGGATATGGGATAGGGATACAGGGATGGGCAGCCAGAGCACGGGCAGGTCCTGGCTGATGGGTACAGGGATACAGGGATATGGGATAGGGATACAGGGATGGGCAGCCAGAGCACGGGCAGGTCCTGGCTGAGGGGTACAGGGATACAGGGATATGGGATAGGGATACAGGGATATGGGATAGGGATACAGGGATATCGGATAGGGATACAGGGATGGGCAGCCAGAGCACGGGCAGGTCCTGGCTGAGGGGTACAGGGATAAGGGATATGGGATAGGGATACAGGGATATGGGATAGGGATATGGGATATGGGATAGGGATACAGGGATATCGGATAGGGATACAGGGATGGGCAGCCAGAGCACGGGCAGGTCCTGGCTGAGGGGTACAGGGATAAGGGATATGGGATAGGGATACAGGGATATGGGATAGGGATAGAGGGATGGGCAGCCAGAGCACGGGCAGGTCCTGGCTGATGTGTATAGAGAGACGGGATATGGGATAGGGATAGAGGGATGGGCAGCCGGAGCACGGGCAGGTCCTGGCTGAGGGGTACAGGGATACAGGGATGGGATATGGATACAGGGATATGGGATAGGGATACAGGGATATGGGATAGGGATACAGGGATATGGGATAGAGGGATGGGCAGCCAGAGCACGGGCAGGTCCTGGCTGATGGGTACAGAGAGATGGGATATGGGATAGGGATATGGGATAGGGATACAGGGATGGGCAGCCAGAGCACGGGCAGGTCCTGGCTGATGGGTACAGAGAGACGGGAGATGGGATATACAGGGATATGGGATAGGGATACAGGGATATGGGATAGGGATACAGGGATGGGCAGCCAGAGCACGGGCAGGTCCTGGCTGATGGGTATAGGGATACAGGGATGGGATATGGATACAGGGATGGGCAGCCAGAGCACGGGCAGGTCCTGGCTGCGGGGTATAGGGATGGGATATGGGATACAGCAATGAGCTATGGCATACAGGGATGCAGGTGGCACAGGGATACAGGGATATAGGCATCCCAATGGGATATGGGTGCCCCCATGGGATATGGGAGTTGCAATGGGACACGGGTGACCCAATGGGATACGGGTGTCCCGATGGGATACGGGTGACCCCAATGGGATATGGGTGTCCAATGGGATATGGGAGTTCCAATGGGATATGGGAGTTGCAATGGGACACAGGTGTCCAATGGGATACGGGTGTCCAATGGGATACAGGTGTCCAATGGGATACGGGTGTCCCCATGTGCCTCCCCCGCCCTCACCTCTGCGGCACGGGGATGAGGAAGACATTGTCCTGGATGCGGACACGGACGCGGAGCGTGGGAAGCGGGGCGGGGGGGGGCGCAGGGTTCTCCCCACCCTCAGCATCCTCATCCTCATCCTTATCCATGTCCTCATCCTTATCCTTATCCATGTCCTCCTCTGGAACGGGGCTCCCGCTGTCCCTGGATCCGCCGCGCTCCATAGGGATCCTGTCCCTGGATCCACCGCGTTCCATAGGGATCCTGTCCCTGGGAGCACCACGCTCCATAGGGATCCTGTCCCTGGATCCACTGCGCTCCATAGGGATCCTGTCCCTGGATCCACCGCGCTCCATAGGGATCCTGTCCCTGGGAGCACCACGCCGGCGCCGGCGCCCCCCTCCATTGCTGCCCATCCTCCTGGCATCGCCATCGCCCGGCTCCTGGCATTCCCGGCGCGGCCGCTTCCGGCTCCCGCGCGCCATTCCCAGGTCGTCCTCCAGCCAGCGCTGCTCCCGCAGGTACTGCTCCTCCGGGATGAGCGCCCGGGAGCTGGTGCTGCCGGGACCTGGGCTGGGGGCCGCGCATCCATCCGGATCCAGCGCTCGGTGCCGCTTCTTCATTGGCATCAATGGGGATGTGGAGCCGCTGCGGTCCTGATCCTGGTCCTGATCCTGATCCCGGTCCCCCCCTGATCCCGGGCCTGCCGCTTCCCGCAGGATCCGCTCCATGGCCTGCGCCTGCTCCCACGTGTCCCGATCCAGCTCCTCCCGGTAGGTGCTGAGCCACTGCTGCAGCGTCCCCAGCGGCGTCATCCCCTGCAGGGCCACGGGGGGGCGCTCAGCACTCGCTTGGGGGGCCTCAGCACCCGCTGGGGGTCGCCAATGCGATTTGGGGGTCACAAACACCATTTTGGGGTCCAAAACCTCCACTTTGGGGTCCCCAATGCGATTTGGGGGTCACAAACACCACTTTGGGGTCCAAAACCTCCACTTTGGGGTCCCCAATGCGATTTGGGGGTCACAAACACCATTTTGGGGTCCAAAACGTCCACTTTGGGGTCCCCAATGCGATTTGGGGGTCACAAACACCACTTTGGGGTCACAAACACCATTTTGGGGTCCCCAAATTCCCATTTTAAGGACCCAGATCCCATTTTGCATCCCAAGCCCCCGTTTTGGGGGTCCCAACCTCATTTTGTTGTCTCCCAACCCCATTGGTGTCCCTAAGCCCCATTGCCCCCATTACCCCATCACCACATGGCCCCCATTACCCCATACACCCCCATAGCCCCTGCACTGACCGCGCTGTCCCTCACGGTGGCGCTGTCCCCATAGCCCCATTCACTCCCATTCACCCCATAGCCCCTGCACTGACCGCGCTGTCCCTCACGGTGGCGCTGTCCCCATAGCCCCATTCACTCCCATTCACCCCCATAGCCCCTGCACTGACCGCGCTGTCCCTCACGGTGGCGCTGTCCCCATAGCCCCATTCACTCCCATACACCCCCATAGCCCCTGCACTACCGCGCTGTCCCTCACGGTGGCGCTGTCCCCATAGCCCCATTCCCTCCCATTCACCCCATAGCCCCTGCACTACCGCGCTGTCCCTCACGGTGGCGCTGTCCCCATAGCCCCATTCACTCCCATTCACCCCATAGCCCCTGCACTGACCGCGCTGTCCCTCACGGTGGCGCTGTCCCCATAGCCCCATTCACTCCCATACACCCCCATAGCCCCTGCACTACCGCGCTGTCCCTCACGGTGGCGCTGTCCCCATAGCCCCATTCCCTCCCATTCACCCCATAGCCCCTGCACTGACCGCGCTGTCCCTCACGGTGGCGCTGTCCCCATAGCCCCATTCAGTCCCATTCACCCCATAGCCCCTGCACTGACCGCGCTGTCCCTCACGGTGGCGCTCGCCCCGTGCTGCAGCAGCGTTTGGGCCACCTCGAAGTGGCCGCAGCTGAGGGCGTCGTGCAGGGGGGTGACCCCCTCACATCCGGGGCCCCCGGGGTCGTCCCGCGCCGCCCCCCCCGCCAGCAGCACCCGCACGATCTCTGGGGGGGGGGAAAGGGGTGAGGGGGGCACCCAAGGGGGTGCTGGGGGCACCCAAGGGGGTTCAATGGGTGCCATGAGGGTGCCTATGGGGGTTCAATGGGTGCCATGAGGGTGCCTATGGGGGTTCAATGGGTGCCATGAGGGTGCCTATGGGGGTTCAATGGGTGCCATGAGGGTGCCTATGGGGGTTCAATGGGTGCCATGAGGGTGCCTATGGGGGGTCAATGGGTGCCATGAGGGTGTCTATGGGGGTTCAATGGGTGCCATGAGGGTGCCTATGGGGGTTCAATGGGTGCCATGAGGGTGTCTATGGGGGTTCAATGGGTGCTATGAGGGTGCCTATGGGGGTTCAATGGGTGCCATGAGGGTGTCTATGGGGGTTCAATGGGTGCCATGAGGGTGTCTATGGGGGTTCAATGGGTGCCATGAGGGTGTCTATGGGGGTTCAATGGGTGCTATGAGGGTGCCTATGGGGGTTCAATGGGTGCCATGAGGGTGTCTATGGGGGTTCAATGGGTGCCATGAGGGTGTCTATAGGGGTTCAATGGGTGCTCCCTGATGGCACCCAATGGGTGCTATGGGGGCCCCGTGCCCCCCCGGGGGTGCCCCCCCCTCACCCAGGTGCCCGTGGTTGCAGGCCTCGTGCAGGGGGGTCCATCCGCAGTAATCGCGGGGGTTCACGGGGTGCCCCTGGCAGCAAAGGGGGGGGCTCAGCACCACTGACCCTGAGCGGGGCCGGAAAGGGGGGGGGCACCCCAATGTGTGGGCCCCCCCCGTGGGTGCTGCCCCCCCCGTACCTGCTGCAGCAGCAGCTGCACCCTCCGCAGGTCGCCCTCGATGCAGGCGCGGTGCAGGGGGGTCTCCCCCCGCTCATTGCGGCGGTTCCACTGCGGAGGGGATGGGGGGCGTGGGGGGGACCCCAAAACAGAGCCAAAGCACCCCCAAAATGCACCAAAACCACCCCAAAATGCACCCAAAACACCCCCAAAATGCACCCAAAACCCCCCAAAATGCACCAAAACCACCCCAAAATGCACCCAAAACACCCCCAAAATGCACCCAAACACCCCCAAAATGCACCCAAAACACCCCAAAATGCACCCAAACACCCCCAAAATGCACCCAAACCACCCCAAAATGCACCCAAAACACCCCCAAAATGCACCCAAACCACCCCAAAATGCACCCAAACAGCCCCAAAATGCACCCAAAACACCCCCAAAATGCACCCAAACAGCCCCAAAATGCACCCAAACACCCCAAAATGCACCCAAACCACCCCAAAATGCACCCAAAACACCCCCAAAATGCACCCAAACACCCCAAAATGCACCCAAAACACCCCCAAAATGCACCCAAACACCCCCAAAATGCACCCAAAACCACCCCAAAATGCACCCAAAACACCCCCAAAATGCACCCAAACACCCCAAAATGCACCCAAAACACCCCCAAAATGCACCCAAACACCCCCAAAATGCACCCAAAACCACCCCAAAATGCACCCAAAACACCCCCAAAATGCACCCAAACACCCCAAAATGCACCCAAAACACCCCCAAAATGCACCCAAACACCCCCAAAATGCACCCAAAACCACCCCAAAATGCACCCAAAACACCCCAAAATGCACCCAAACACCCCCAAAATGCACCCAAACCACCCCAAAATGCACCCAAACACCCCCAAAATGCACCCAAACACCCCCAAAATGCACTAAAACCACCCCAAAATGCACCCAAAACACCCCCAAAATGCACCCAAACACCCCCAAAATGCACCCAAACACCCCAAAATGCACCCAAACCACCCCAAAACACCCCCAAAGCAGCCCAGGGACCCCCCAAAACAGCCCCACAAGAGGCTGGGCAACCCCAATGCAGTTTGGGGGGATCCAAGGGTGCTGGGACCCTGCTTTGGGGGTGTCAATGGCCGGGCCCCCCCCCCCAGCCCCCTTTGGGGGTGTCAATGGCGGGGGGGACCCCCAGATCCCCCCTTTGGGGGTGTCAATGGCGGGGGGGACCCCCCAGCCCCCTTTGGGGGTGTCAATGGTGGGGGGCCCCCCCCAGCCCCCTTTGGGGGTGTCAATGGCGGGGGGGACCCCCAGATCCCCCCTTTGGGGGTGTCAATGGCGGGGGGGACCCCCAGATCCCCCCTTTGGGGGTGTCAATGGCGGGGGGGACCCCCCAGCCCCCTTTGGGGGTGTCAATGGTGGGGGGCCCCCCCCAGCCCCCTTTGGGGGTGTCAATGGCGGGGGGGACCCCCAGATCCCCCCTTTGGGGGTGTCAATGGCGGGGGGGACCCCCAGATCCCCCCTTTGGGGGTGTCAATGGTGGGGGGCCCCCCCCAGCCCCCTTTGGGGCCCCCATCTCTCACCCTGCTGGGCCGGCGCCGCCCCGGGGCGCTCCCACTGCATCCCTGGAGCTCCTCATCCTCCTCTGGGAGAGAGCCCACGTGAGGGGGAGCCCCCGTGGCCCCATAGAGCCCCCATAGAGACCCCATAGAGCCCCCATAGCACCCATAGAGCACCCATAGAGCCCCCATAGAGCCCCCATAGAGCCCCCATAGAGCCCCCATAGAGCACCCATAGAGCCCCCATAGAGACCCCATAGAGCACCCATAGAGCCCCCACGGCACCCATAGAGCCCCCATAGAGCCCCCATAGAGCATCCATAGCCCCATAGAGCCCCCATAGCACCCATAGAGCACCCATAGAGCACCCATGGCCCCATAGAGACCCCATAGCACCCATAGAGCATCCATAGAGCACCCATAGCACCCATAGAGCATCCATAGAGCACCCATAGCACCCATAGAGACCCCATAGCCCCATAAAGCACCCATAGAGCCCCCAGAGCACCCATAGAGCACCCATAGCACCCATAGAGCACCCATAGCACCCATAGAGACCCCACAGAGCCCCCATAGAGCCCCCATAGCACCCATAGAGCACCCATAGAGCCCCCATGGCCCCATAGAGCACCCATAGAGCCCCCATGGCCCCATAGAGACCCCATAGCACCCACAGAGCACCCATAGAGCCCCCATAGCACCCACAGAGCACCCATAGAGCCCCCATAGCACCCATAGAGCATCCACAGAGCCCCCATAGAGCCCCCATAGCGCCCATAGAGACCCCATAGGCCCATAGAGCATCCATAGCACCCACAGTGCCCATAGAGACCCCATAGAGCATCCATAGCACCCACAGAGACCCCATAGAGCCCCCATAGCACCCATAGAGCCCCCATAGCCCCATAGAGCTCCCATACCCCATAGTCCTCCAATAGATCCCCCACAGCCCCCATACTCCCATAGAGCCCCCAAACCCCCCGTAGCCCCATACCCCCCATACCCCCCTGTAGCCCCATACCCCCATACCCCCCATAGCCCCCCATAACCCCCATAGCCCCAACACCCCCCATACCCCCCCATAGCCCCATACCCCCCCATAGCCCCATACCCCACATACCCCCCCATCCCCCCCCATAGCCCCATACCCCCCATAACCCCCTGTAGCCCCATACCCCCATACCCCCCATAGCCCCCCATAACCCCCATAGCCCCAACACCCCCCATACCCCCCCATAGCCCCATACCCCCCCATAGCCCCATAACCCCCCATAGCCCCCATAGCCCCATACCCCCCATAGCCCCCCATAGCCCCACACCCCCCATACCCCCCCATAGCCCCATACCCCCCATAGCCCCATAACCCCCCATAGCCCCCATAGCCCCATACCCCCCATAGCCCCATACCCCCCATAGCCCCATAACCCCCCATACCCCCCATAGCCCCATAACCCCCCATACCCCCCATAGCCCCATACCCCCCATCCCCCCCCATCCCCCCCACCGCTGGTGCTCAGCTCCAGGTCGCTCTCCTCCAGGCTCTCGCTGCTCCCCCGCTCCTCCTCCTCCTCCTCCTCCTCCTCCTCCTCCTCGGGGGCCCCCCCCAGCGCCTCCAGGCGGGACCGGGTCCCGGCAGCGCCCGCAGCGTCCCCCCCCCGGAGCTGCTCCGTGTGGAGCTGCCGCAGGACCTGGAGCTGGGGCAGGGCAGGGATGGGGCCCGGCACGGGCGGCAATGGGGCGGCAAGGGGGCGGCAATGGGGCGGCAATGGGGCGGCAATGGGGCGGCAATGGGGACACCATAGGGGACCATAGGGACACCATAGGACACCATAGGACACCATGGGGACACCATGGGGACACCATGGGGACACCACGGGGACACCACGGGGACACCATGGGGACACCATAGGGACACCATAGGGACACCATGGGGACACCATGGGGACACCACGGGGACACCACAGGGACACCATGGGGACACCATAGGGACACCATGGGGACACCATGGGGACACCACGGGGACACCACGGGGACACCATAGGACACCATAGGACACCATGGGGACACCATAGGGACACCATAGGGACACCATGGGGACACCATAGGGACACCATAGGGACACCATAGGACACCATAGGGACACCATAGGACACCATAGGGACACCATGGGGACACCATAGGGACACCATAGGGACACCATAGGACACCATAGGGACACCATAGGACACCATAGGGACACCATAGGGACACCATAGGGCCACCATAGGGCCACCATAGGGACCCCATAGGACCCCATAGGGACCCCATAGGACCCCATAGGGCACCGGGGGGTCCCAGCCCCTCACCTGCAGCCGGGGGGCTCCCGCCTCCGTCGCCCGCTCCAGCGCCCGCTGCAGGCAGGGCAGCAGCGTGGGGGGGGGCTCCCCCGCCTCGGCCATGGTCAGGGCCATGTTCAGCAGCGTCTTCCCCTCCTGCACCACGGGGGGGCGCCATGGGACACAGAACCCCCCAAAGGGACCCAGGGAGCACCCAAAGGGACCCAGGGAGCACCCAAAGGGACCCAGGGAGCACCCAAAGGGACCCAAGGAGCACCCAAAGGGACCCAAGGAGCACCCAAAGGGACCCAGGGAGCACCCAAAGGGACCCAGGGAGCACCCAAAGGGACCCAGGGAGCACCCAAAGGGATCCAGGGAGCACCCAAAGGGATCCAGGGAGCACCCAAAGGGATCCAGGGAGCACCCAAAGGGACCAAGGAGCACCCAAAGGGACCAAGGAGCACCCAAAGGGACCCAGGGAGCACCCAAAGGGACCCAGGGAGCACCCAAAGGGACCAAGGAGCACCCAAAGGGACCAAGGAGCACCCAAAGGGACCCAGGGAGCACCCAAAGGGACCAAGGAGCACCCAAAGGGACCCAGGGAGCACCCAAAGGGACCAAGGAGCACCCAAAGGGACCAAGGAGCACCCAAAGGGACCCAGGGAGCACCCAAAGGGACCAAGGAGCACCCAAAGGGACCAAGGAGCACCCAAAGGGACCAAGGAGCACCCAAAGGGACCAAGGAGCACCCAAAGGGACCCAGGGAGCACCCAAAGGGACCAAGGAGCACCCAAAGGGACCAAGGAGCACCCAAAGGGACCCAGGGAGCACCCAAAGGGACCAAGGAGCACCCAAAGGGACCCAGGGAGCACCCAAAGGGACCAAGGAGCACCCAAAGGGACCCAAGGAGCACCCAAAGGGACCCAAGGAGCACCCAAAGGGACCAAGGAGCACCCAAAGGGACCCAAGGAGCACCCAAAGGGACCCATGGCACCCCCTTAAGGACCCACTGCACCCCATTAAGGCCCCATGGCACCCCCCTAAGGACCCATTGCACCCTGTTAGGACCCATGGCACCACCTTAAGGACCCATTGCACCCCATTAAGGCCCCATTGCACCCCCCTAAGGACCCATGGGACAACCTTAAGGACCCATTGCACCCCCCTAAGGCCTCATGGCACCCCCATAAGGACCCATGGCACCCCCATGGCCCCCCCCATGGCCCCCCCACGGCCCCCCCCCACCTCCAGCGGGTCCCCCCGGTGCAGGCCCAGCTCCTGCCGGAAGTGGTGCAGGGCCCGGGCCGGGTCCCGAAGGTCCCCGAAGGTGGTGGCCAAGGAGCCGTGGATGGCGGCCAAGTCCCGGGGTGGCCGCGCCAGTGCCTGCGCCAGCCCCAGCTGCAAGGGGGCAGCTCAGGGACCCGCGGGGACCCATAGGGATACAGAGGGACCCATAGGGATACACAGGGACCCATAGGGATACATAGGGATACACAGGGACCCATAGGGACACATAGGGATACAGAGGGAACCAGAGGGATACAGAGGGAACCATAGGGACACATAGGGATACAGAGGGACCCATAGGGATACACAGGGACCCATAGGGACACATAGGGATACAGAGGGACCCATAGGGACACAGAGGGACACATAGGGATACAGAGGGATACATAGGGACACATAGGGAACCATAGGGACACATAGGGACCCATAGGGACACACAAGGACCCATAGGGACCCATAGGGACACAGAGGGACACATAGGGATACAGAGGGACACATAGGGACCCATAGGGACACAGAGGGACACATAGGGATACAGAGGGATACATAGGGACACAGAGGGACACAGAGGGACACAGAGGGACCACACAGACACCCATAGGGACCCACAGAGACCACAAAAGGACCCATAGAGACCCATAGGGACACTCCATAAACACCCACAGAGACCCCATAGACACCCATAGAGACCTATAGAGACCCCATAGACACCCATAGAGACCTATAGAGACCCTCCATAGACACCCATAGAGACCTATAGAGACCCTCCATAGACACCCATAGAGACCCTCCATAGACACCCATAGAGACCTATAGAGACCCTCCATAGACACCCATAGAGACCTATAGAGACCCTCCATAGACACCCATAGAGACCTATAGAGACCCTCCATAGACACCCATAGAGACCTATAGAGACCCTCCATAGACACCCATAGAGACCTATAGAGACCCTCCATAGACACCTATAGAGACCTATAGAGACCCTCCATAGACACCCATAGAGACCTATAGAGACCCTCCATAGACACCCATAGAGACCTATAGAGACCCTCCATAGACACCCATAGAGACCTATAGAGACCCTCCATAGACACCCATAGAGACCTATAGAGACCCTCCACAGACACCCATAGAGACCTATAGAGACCCTCCATAGAACACCCATAGAGACCTATAGAGACCCTCCATAGACACCCATAGAGACCCTCCATAGACACCATAGAGAACCTATAGAGACCCTCCATAGACACCCATAGAGACCTATAGAGACCCTCCATAGACACCCATAGAGACCTATAGAGACCCTCCATAGACACCCATAGAGACCTATAGAGACCCTCCATAGACACCCATAGAGACCTATAGAGACCCTCCATAGACACCCATAGAGACCCATAGAGACCCTCCATAGACACCCATAGAGACCCATAGAGACCCTCCATAGACACCCATAGAGACCTATAGAGACCCTCCACTAGACACCCATAGAGACCTATAGAGACCCTCCATAGACACCCATAGAGACCTATAGAGACCCTCCATAGACACCCATAGAGACCTATAGAGACCCTCCATAGACACCCCATAGAGACCTATAGAGACCCTCCATAGACACCCATAGACGACCTATAGAGACCCTCCATAGACACCCATAGAGACCCTCCATAGACACCCATAGAGACCTATAGAGACCCTCCATAGACACCCATAGAGACCTATAGAGACCCTCCATAGACACCCATAGAGACCTATAGAGACCCTCCATAGACACCCATAGAGACCTATAGAGACCCTCCATAGACACCCATAGAGACCTATAGAGACCCTCCATAGACACCCATAGAGACCTATAGAGACCCTCCATAGACACCCATAGAGACCTATAGAGACCCTCCATAGACACGCCATAGAGACCCTCCATAGACACCCATAGAGACCTATAGAGACCCTCCATAGACACCCATAGAGACCCTCCATAGACACCCATAGAGACCTATAGAGACCCTCCATAGACACCCATAGAGACCTATAGAGACCCTCCATAGACACCCATAGAGACCTATAGAGACCCTCCATAGACACCCATAGAGACCTATAGAGACCCTCCACAGACACCCATAGAGACCTATAGAGACCCTCCATAGACACCCATAGAGACCTATAGAGACCCTCCATAGACACCCATAGAGACCTATAGAGACCCTCCATAGACACCCATAGAGACCTATAGAGGACCCTCCACTAGACACCCATAGAGACCTATAGAGACCCTCCATAGACACCCATAGAGACCTATAGAGACCCTCCATAGGACACCCATAGAGACCTATAGAGACCCTCCATAGACACCCATAGAGACCTATAGAGACCCTCCATAGACACCATAGACACCTATAGAGACCCTCCATAGACACCCATAGAGACCCTCCATAGACACCCATAGAGACCTATAGAGACCCTCCATAGACACCCATAGAGACCTATAGAGACCCTCCATAGACACCCATAGAAGAGACCCTCCATAGACACCCATAGAGACCTATAGAGACCCTCCATAGACACCCATAGAGACCTATAGAGACCCCTCCATAGACACCCATAGAGACCTATAGAGACCCTCCATAGACACCCATAGAGACCTATAGAGACCCTCCATAGACACCCATAGAGACCTATAGAGACCCTCCATAGACACCCATAGAGACCTATAGAGACCCTCCATAGACACCCATAGAGACCCATAGAGACCCTCCATAGACACCCATAGAGACCCATAGAGACCCTCCATAGACACCCATAGAGACCTATAGAGACCCTCCACAGACACCCATAGAGACCTATAGAGACCCTCCATAGACACCCATAGAGACCTATAGAGACCCTCCATAGACACCCATAGAGACCTATAGAGACCCTCCATAGACACCCATAGAGACCTATAGAGACCCTCCATAGACACCCATAGAGCACCTATAGAGACCCTCCATAGACACCCATAGAGACCCTCCATAGACACCCATAGAGACCTATAGAGACCCTCCATAGACACCCATAGAGACCTATAGAGACCCTCCATAGACAACCCATAGAGACCTATAGAGACCCTCCATAGACACCCATAGAGACCTATAGAGACCCTCCATAGACACCCATAGAGACCTATAGAGACCCTCCATAGACACCCATAGAGACCTATAGAGACCCTCCATAGACACCCATAGAGACCTATAGAGACCCTCCATAGACACCCATAGAGGACCCTCCATAGACACCCATAGAGACCTATAGAGACCCTCCATAGACACCCATAGAGACCCTCCATAGACACCCATAGAGACCTATAGAGACCCTCCATAGACACCCATAGAGACCTATAGAGACCCTCCATAGACACCCATAGAGACCTATAGAGACCCTCCATAGACACCCATAGAGACCTATAGAGACCCTCCACTAGACACCCATAGAGACCTATAGAGACCCTCCATAGACACCCATAGAGACCTATAGAGACCCTCCATAGACACCCATAGAGACTATAGAGACCCTCCATAGACACCCATAGAGACCTATAGAGACCCTCCACAGACACCCATAGAGACCTATAGAGACCCTCCATAGACACCCATAGAGACCTATAGAGACCCTCCATAGACACCCATAGAGACCTATAGAGACCCCTCCATAGACAACCCATAGAGACCTATAGAGACCCTCCATAGACACCCATAGAGACCTATAGAGACCCTCCATAGACACCCATAGACGACCTATAGAGACCCTCCATAGACACCCATAGAGACCTATAGAGACCCTCCATAGACAACCCATAGAGACCTATAGAGACCCTCCATAGACACCCATAGAAGACCCTCCATAGACACCCATAGAGACCTATAGAGACCCTCCATAGACACCCATAGAGACCTATAGAGACCCTCCATAGACACCCATAGAGACCTATAGAGACCCTCCATAGACACCCATAGAGACCTATAGAGACCCTCCATAGACACCCATAGAGACCTATAGAGACCCTCCATAGACACCCATAGAGACCCTATAGAGACCCTCCATAGACACCCATAGAGACCTATAGAGACCCTCCATAGACACCCATAGAGACCTATAGAGACCCTCCACAGACACCCATAGAGACCTATAGAGACCCTCCATAGACACCCATAGAGACCTATAGAGACCCTCCATAGACACCCATAGAGACCTATAGAGACCCTCCATAGACACCATAGAGACCTATAGAGACCCTCCATAGACACCCATAGAGACCTATAGAGACCCTCCATAGACACCCATAGAGACCCTCCATAGACACCCATAGAGACCTATAGAGACCCTCCATAGACACCCATAGAGACCTATAGAGACCCTCCATAGACACCCATAGAGACCTATAGAGACCCTCCATAGACACCCATAGAGACCTATAGAGACCCTCCATAGACACCCATAGAGACCTATAGAGACCCTCCATAGACAACCCATAGAGACCCATAGAGACCCTCCATAGACACCCATAGAGACCTATAGAGACCCTCCATAGACACCCATAGAGACCTCCATAGACACCCATAGAGACCTATAGAGACCTCCATAGACACCCATAGAGACCCTCCATAGACACCCATAGAGACCTATAGAGACCCTCCATAGACACCCATAGAGACCTATAGAGACCCTCCATAGACACCCATAGACACCTATAGAGACCCTCCATAGACACCCATAGAGACCCTCCATAGACACCCCATAGAGACCTATAGAGACCCTCCATAGACACCCATAGAGACCTATAGAGACCCTCCATAGACACCCATAGAGACCTATAGAGACCCTCCATAGACACCCATAGAGACCCTCCATAGACACCCATAGAGACCTATAGAGACCCTCCATAGACACCCATAGAGACCTATAGAGACCCTCCATAGACACCCATAGAGACCTATAGAGACCCCCCATAGACACCCATAGAGACCCATAGAGGACCCCCATAGCCACCATAGAGACCTAGAGACCCTCCATAGACACCATAGAGACCCATAGAGACCCTCCATAGACCCCATAGAGACCCTCCATAGACACCCATAGAGACCTATAGAGACCCTCCATAGACACCCATAGAGACCTATAGAGACCCTCCATAGACACCCATAGAGACCTATAGAGACCCTCCATAGACACCCATAGAGACCTATAGAGACCCTCCATAGACACCCATAGACACCTATAGAGACCCTCCATAGACACCCATAGAGACCTATAGAGACCCTCCATAGACACCCATAGAGACCCTCCATAGACACCCATAGACCTATAGAGACCTCCATAGACACCCATAGAGACCCTCCATAGACACCCATAGAGACCTATAGAGACCCTCCATAGACACCCATAGAGACCCTATAGAGACCCTCCATAGACACCCATAGAGCCTATAGAGACCCTCCATAGACACCCATAGACACCTATAGAGACCCTCCATAGACACCCATAGAGACCCTCCATAGACACCCATAGAGACCTATAGAGACCCTCCATAGACACCCATAGAGACCTATAGAGACCCTCCATAGACACCCATAGAGACCTATAGAGACCCTCCATAGACACCCATAGAGACCTATAGAGACTCTCCCATAGACACCCATAGAGACCTATAGAGACCCTCCATAGACACCCATAGAGACCTATAGAGACCCTCCATAGACACCCATAGAGACCTATAGAGACCCCTCCATAGACACCCATAGAGACCTATAGAGACCCTCCATAGACACCCATAGACACCTATAGAGACCCTCCATAGACACCCATAGAGACCCATAGAGACCCCCCATAGACACCCATAGAGACCTAGAGAGACCCTCCATAGACACCCATAGAGACCCTCCATAGACACCCATAGACACCCATAGAGACCTATAGAGACCCATAGGGACACCCATACAGACCTATAGAGACCCCATGGACACCCACAGAGACTCCATAGACGCCCATAGAGACCTATAGAGACCCTCCATAGACACCCATAGAGACCCATAGAGACCCTCCATAGACACCCATAGAGACCCATATTGACCCTCCATAGACACCCATAGAGACCCATAGAGACCCATAGAGACCCTCCATAGACACCCATAGACACCCATAGAGACACCATAGACCCCCATAGACCAATCACGAACACCCCACAGACACCATCAAGACCCCCCCCATAGACCTATCAACCCCCCCCACACCCCCTATCCCCCCATTGAACCCCTAAACCCCACCCAGACCCCCCTAAAGCCCCCATAGATCCCCCCAAACCCCTCTTAGATTGCCCTAAACCCCCACAAAATCTCCCCAACCCCCCCCACAGACCCCCTTAACCCCCCCTGAATCCCCTTAACCCCCCCTAAAGCCCCCTTAGACCCCCCAAATCCCCCTTAGATCCCCCCGAACCCTCCATAGATCCCCTAAGACCCCCCCTTAGACCCCCATTAACCCCCCCCTATGCCCTCGGAGCCCCCCACCCATGCCCCCTTAACCACCCCACATGCCCCCTTAACCACCCCACACGCCCCATTACCAGCCCGCCCCCATTAACCCCTCCCATTACCCCCCTCCGCCCCCATTAACCCCCCCATTTCCCCCCTCCGCCCCCATTAACCCCCCCATTTCCCCCCTCCGCCCCCATTAACCCCCCCATTACCCCCCTCTGCCCCCATTAACATCCCCATTTCCCCCCTCTGCCCCCATTTACCCCATTACCCCCCCATTACCCCCCCTCTGCCCCCATTAACACCCCCCCCATTCCCCCCCTATTAACCCCCCCCACCCCCATTACGCCCCTATTCCCCCCCCTCCGCCCCCATTAACCCCCCCATTACCCCCCTCCGCCCCCATTAACACCCCCATTTCCCCCCCTCTGCCCCCATTAACCCCCCCATTACCCCCCTCTGCCCCCATTTACCCCATTACCCCCCCATTACCCCCCCTCTGCCCCCATTAACACCCCATTACCCCCCTATTAACCCCCCCACCCCCATTAACACCCCCATTAACACCCCCCATTTCCCCCCCTCCGCCCCCATTAATCCCCCATTACCCCCCTCCGCCCCCATTAAGCCCCCCATTACCCCCCTCTGCCCCCATTAACACCCCCCCGTTACGCCCCCATTCCCCCCCCTCCGCCCCCATTAACACCCCCCCATTTACCCCATTACCCCCCCCATTACCCCCCTCTGCCCCCATTAACATCCCCATTTCCCCCCTCCGCCCCCATTTACCCCATTACCCCCCCTCCGCCCCCATTTACACCATTATCCCCCCATTACCCCCCCCTCCGCCCCCATTAACACCCCCCATTACCCCCCTATTAACCCCCCACCCCCATTAACACCCCCATTACCCCCCTCCGCCCCCATTAACACCATTACCCCCTCCGCCCCCATTAACACCCCCCATTTCCCCCCTCTGTCCCCATTAACCCCCCCATTACCCCCCCATTACCCCCCCTCTGCCCCCATTAACACCCCATTACCCCCCTATTAACCCCCCCACCCCCATTAACACCCCCCATTAACACCCCCATTTCCCCCCCTCCGCCCCCATTAATCCCCCCATTACCCCCCTCCGCCCCCATTAAGCCCCCCATTACCCCCCCTCTGCCCCCATTAACACCCCCCCATTTCCCCCCCTCCGCCCCCATTAACACCCCCCCATTTACCCCATTACCCCCCCATTACCCCCTATTACGCCCCCATTCCCCCCCCCATTCCAGCCCCCCCTCACCTGTCTCTGGTAGAAGCCCAGGGCTCTGCCGTAGTCCCCATGCTCGGAGCACAGGTCCCCCAGCTCCTCGCACAGCGGCAGCGCCGCCGCCGCGTCCCCCCCCGCGCCCTCCAGCGCCCGCAGCAGCCGCAGCGCCCGCGTGGCTGGGGGGGGGCAATGGGGGCAATGAGAGCCCCCCTGTGGTGGGGGGGGGCAATGGGGGCAGTGAGAGCCCCCCTGCGGTGGGGGGGGCAATGGGGGCAATGAGAGCCCCCCTGCAGCAGGGGTGCAATGGGGGCAATGAGACCTCCCTGGCAGTGGGGGAGCAATGGGGGGGGGTGACACTGAGAGCCCCCTGCAGCAGGGGGGCAATGGGGGCAATGAGACCCCCCCCTGCACAGGGGGGCAATGGTGGCAATGAGACCCCCCCCGGCAGCAGGGGGGCAATGGTGGGGACAGACTGAGACCCTCCTGGGGTGCAATGGAGGGGGGGACTGAGACCCCCCCTGGAGATGCAATGGGGATGGACTGAGACCCCCCTGGGGGTGCAATGGGGGGGCACTGAGACCCCCCTTGGGGTACAATGGGGGGGGGGCACTGAGACCCCCCCCTGGGGATGCAGGGATGCAATGGGGGGTCTTGAGTCCCTTGGGGACCCCATTGAGCCCTTGGGGACCCCATTGAGCCCTTGGGGGCCTCCCTGACCCCCGGCCCCCCCCCGGCGCCGCCCCCCCTCACCATAGCGCAGGTTGGCGCGCACCAGGCGCCGGTGCTGCGGCTGCCGCGGGCCCAGGGCGAGCGCCTGGCGGAGAGAGCGCCGCGCCGCAGCGAAGTCCCCCAGCGCCAACAGCACCTGCGGGGAGCGGGGGGGCAGGGGGTGAGGGGGGCAATGGGGGGGACAATGGGAGCAATGGGGGGAGCAATGGGGAGCAATGGGGATCAATGGGGGGACAATGGGGATCAATGGCCCATGGGAGCCGCTGGGGAAGCTTCCAGAAGCAGCCTGAGGACAGGACCTGGGGTGCTGGGCGAGGGGCAGCAGGGACCTGGAGAGGGGTTGGGATGAGGGATGGGAGGAGCAGGATGGGACCGCGGTACCTGTGCGGTGCTGGGGAGGGGATGAGGGATGAGGGATGAGGGATGCAGGGATGCAGGGATGCAGGGATGGGAGGAGCAGGATGGGAGCGCGGTACCTGCACGGTGCTGGGGATGGGATGAGGGATGCAGGGATGAGGGATGCAGGGATGGGAGGAGCAGGATGGGAGCGCGGTACCTGTGCAGAGTTGGGGGTGGGATGAGGGATGGGAGGAGCAGGATGGGACCGCGGTACCTGTGCGGTGCTGGGGATGGGATGAGGATGAGAGATGCAGGGATGCAGGGATGCAGGGATGGGAGGAGCAGGATGGGAGCGCAGTACCTGTGCGGTGCTGGGGAGGGGATGAGGGATGCAGGGATGAGGGATGCAGGGATGAGGGATGAGGGATGCAGGGATGAGGGATGCAGGGATGAGGGATGCAGGGATGAGGGATGCAGGGATGAGGGATGCAGGGATGAGGGGACAGGAGGAGCAGGATGGGAGCACGGTACCTGTGCGGTGCTGGGGAGGGGATGAGGGATGCCAGGGATGAGGGATGCAGGGATGCAGGGATGAGGGATGCAGGGATGAGGGATGCAGGGATGAGGGATGCAGGGATGCGGGATGCAGGGATGCGGGGACAGGAGGAGCAGGATGGGAGCACGGTACCTGTGCGGTGCA